>JBAJNP010000686.1:0-82968 GCA_036877545.1 Yasuhikotakia modesta | reverse complement strand
GAGATACACATATATATGTATATAGAAATATGAAATATGTATGTATTCAGTATATACACACATCTACATATATATATATCATATGTGTGCATATATAATTATCTAACACAAATATATAAAGCATAAGCACAAAGAAGGCCAATAGAAACTCAGACACACATAAAAGTCTTGGGTTTATAAGCCTCATAACTCATGTTAATGAGCTACAGATTGAGCAGATTGAAACCATGATGAATAATTCAGCGCTAGTTATGCAAATAAATTAATGATCATTTTCCTTTATTGTCATGTGATTTATGCCCTGTCTGTATATCCAGCATTCATCAGCTGCAGTTTACATCAAAGCACAAACCCGGTTTATTGACTCTGCATACTTCAGAATGACCCATCAATACGTAGAATCATTCAGCACCGATTCATGAGGCGATTTTAGAAATTAAGTCTCAAGGCCGAATTTAATACTGATTCACACAGCCCAGTTTTTATTTTACCTCTCAATAAAAGCCAAATGCTTTTCAGACTTTATAAACAGAATCTTTGAGATTTCTGTTGCATGACCTCAAGCACACAGAGTTTAAAACTACCACATTTCCTATCCCTCCCTACAGCTCTGCTTTCTGTCTCTCTTCCAAATATGAGGGAATCACTGATGAACTCCCAGCTGATCACAGTTTCTGCACGTTACCAAAGTGTTGCATCAACCGTTTGTCCAAGTGTTGCATGTAAAGAGAGCGACTGCCGTTCACCAAACTCCAGATATCAAATAACACATGTGAACTTCTGTCTGAAATCTTCCACTCGCTGCGTTAGGAAGACAGAGTGGACGACAAGACAGAGGAGAGCTCATGCAACTTCCTGACTAATCTATTTATAGCTTCACCTAGGGCAGACGACGTTTTTAGACAGTGGCCTAGATAGACATATTGATGAGATTTCATTGGTCTCTCTGTGACAGTTACAGTCTATATTTACACTGGAAGAATATGTATGTATACACCAGTATATTTATATATAAATGTATTGAGACTCCATATGCATGTATGTGTATGTATATGAATGTATACACACACACACACGCACACACACACACGCACACACACACACGTACATTTACATCTGTTTTTGTGTGTTTGTATGTATGTATATATGTGTGTGTATAGGTTAATAGCATGTTTGACACCATCTCCAGTGAGTCTGACTGGTGCAATGAAATATAACAAATGTCTTAAACACAAAAGACTCTGTTTGCTCATTTGTTACAGGCTAATGTTCAGCTCTTATATTTTCTGGCCAGTATTTTGAGATATCTGAATAACTTCAAAGTCATCTGTTAACAACCTCATTGTGCATGAAGGAAAAAAAAGTGTAAAAATAAAGCAATGTTCACTGGTACCTCTACAAAACACAAATCTCATTTTTTCATTTTTTGCTAAAAAAATAATTAAATATACACAGCAGGAATATGATGTAATGTAACTCCATGACAGCTGTAAATATTTTATAATTGTAAGTCAGAACAATGATTAATAAATCTCAGAAAATCAAAGATGTTCATGTTCTCCAGACACAGAAACAAGATGAACAAACGTTTGTTTGTAACCCTGAAGCATTTTCTCAACAGGTCAAGTGACAGACCCACCTATCAGACCCAAACTCACTCACACTGACCCCAGGTCAGCAGGCCGTCCTTCCCAGCTAGCCCTCGCTAAAACAAACATGCAATCATATCATTTCAAATTAGGCTGCGGTGCTTCAGGGTCGACCCACAGGTCAGTAGAACCAGGTCATCTGTCCATCAGAAAAGTGGGTGTATTCAAAAGACTAAATGGATTTCTGAGCCCAATGTCAGATGATTGATTCATCCAGCAGCTCTTGACTGTGGACCACAGCAGCTTCCTTGAGTTTTATCTTCTATAAAAAATGGCCTCAATTCCACCCTGTCTGGAGAATCGGCGAGTGATTACTCAGCTAGCGAACCTCTCGGGCGCTTGAGGAAAACTCCCATGAACACCCGGGCACAGATTCAGCGCAGTCTGCTTCGCCTTCCGCATTGTAAATTCATTGATTTCTCCAAAGTGCATGTTTGGAAAATTAACTGCGCTGTTTCCTGAGGGCCACTGGCTTTATCTCTCTCAAAGGTTTCAGAAGAAATTAGTGAATATAGTATCTTTAGAGCAAACATTCGTACAGTCATATCACGATACAGTGATCTGTGCCTTCTGGAGATCTGAAAACTGCATTTTTTTATACTGCAGAGTGTTTTAATTCCATGCTTTTGTGCCCTCTGGGCCACCATATCTAGCTCAAATGTCAAAATCCTTCCAACAGCACGTTGCAAAAACACATTTACCTTCACATACTGGCCCTGTACCGGCCCATTGATTATTTCTGGTTTGCTACAAATAGCCACAATTAAACACAGTTTCAGGAGAACAGCTTTTAAAAGATCAACTGTACAACACAAACGCATCTGGAACTGAGGGACGCCATTTTCCCCGCTCTTTAACGCAGCATTCATACAAAAACTGTTTTGAAAACGGCCACAGGCCAGCGGTTCATTTGAAATCAATTCAAGAGAAAGTGAAAAGTCACGCTTTAGGGAAATGAAAGCGCATTCATGGTTTAATACTTCTAAAATAACTTGCTTAGACTTCGGATTTGCTAAATTACCCACAGTGATTTGACAAATTTAGCCTCCAGAATCTATTTTATTAGTCTATTGTCAGGAAATGTTGCTAATCTGGTTCAATTTCCTAAGTGACGTGGAAATTTAGTTCTCAAGATCCACGTTGACATTTCATTTCTCTACAATGTATTTATTGTTAGCAATGGGCGTTTTGTGTCATAGTCAATAAACATCACAAACCACAGCGCAGTTCAAGTTCCTAATTAGCCTAATTTTTCAGCGAAAACTAATTGAGTTTATTCAAACTATAGCCGAGGACATTAGAGAAACAAATGTGCAGAAAGCTCTTATTATCACACATACCACAGATGGTGAATGTTTATCTGTCCAACCTTTAGGGGTTCCCGGCTCGCTTTGGAAGAGAGCGGAGCAAAATGTAGGTTATTCTGAGGATATAAACAAAACAAACATTCCAAGGACGTTCCATCTTTGAGATGCGTAGTAACGAATCTCAAGACGTTTTTTGTTTTTCTGACATATTTTAATGGAATATACACTGCTGGTGAAAAGTTTAGGGTCCTTCATCACTAATATATTTTATAAATACTACTAGTAAAATCAATGAAACTATCATATAACACAAAGGTTTGCACTGAAAATGATATTGCGACTCCAAATAAATCCAACCATTTCCACACACACTGTCTTGCTAGTTCCCATCTAAACAAACTCTTACTGGCAGCTTTGTAGTTTTCTACTGACAGAAATTTAAGCTGCCATAATTATATTAATGTCTACAGAATTTAGTTAAAACATTTTAGAAATTACTATCAGATTAAAATAGTTCCTTGTGACCTTAATAAACATTTCAATGATCCCAAATGATCCCCCTGTGTATTTGACTGAAAGATTTATAAGTGGTCCATAAATTGTATTTATGATACAGTATGAATTCTAAGTGCTGTCAATAGCCAAATGCTTACAAAACAGACAGATAATGAAGTCAATCCATCAAAAACAAACCACACGAGAGCATTGATTTCATTCTCTACTTCAGAATGTCTTTCATTTACTCAATAAATATGCCAGTAATAATAATAAAGACAGTAAAGGAACAACCTCATAATGTAAAGATGCAGAAACATCCCTCTGTGATGCATATTGTTGGACTTTGTTACACCTGAAGGCTCTTATAAACACACAAACATCTGATTATTTCCACCAACCTGCTGCCTGTCCGGCGTCCTGCGTCTCTGAGGGGGTTACGGTGGGAGGGGAATCTGAACTGGACTGGATGGGCCACCATGACACAACAGTGATGGGAGAGGCAGGGGGTGTGTCATTCTCCAAAGACACACAGCTGATGTTGTTGACGCCGTCCACACAGTGAAATGAATCAGGGCAGGACTGGATCAAGCAGTCGTTGTAATTATGCTCACAGTTCCTTCCCTGAAACACACAAATATAAGTTCTTTAAAACAATAATGATATAGTCATTAAAGAGAAATCATAACTATAAAACATAAACAAGTATTTTTTATAAAAATTTCAAAACAAAAAAAGTAATTGGCTGCTTGTGATGTAGGATGGACCTTGCGTGCTCACTATCATGTGATTGGCTATTTTAATTAGAAGGCGGAGCTTATCCGGCTGTCTTAGTTTGTCCCACTAATCTTATAATGAATTTCATGTTTCATCACCTTCTGAAAATATTCAAGTCTGAGAGAAAAGAAATCAAAAAACTTCATCTGAGAACATACAATCTTTTCTTTTAAAAAAATGCCTGCTGGGACGCAAGGCAGTTGGATGCCACACGCAACAGTACAGTCATTACAATAATACGTGTCTGTGAGGTTTAACAGATAATTAAGAGAGTAATACTGCATTACAGTGAGACGCAGAGAGTTTGATGCAACATGCTGTAATAAATGCAGCGTACACAACAACGCTCAGGGCATCAGGATTCATGCGCGGTGCTAAACTCAAATCTCCCTAAATAAGGGTGTAAATGAGCTTAAAGCAGCAGCAGGAGTGATTATTAATGAAGCCTTCAGCTGAAACATCACCAACACGCACCAGCAGCAACTGCTGTCAACATTTACATTAATGCATTTAGCAAATGTTTTATCCATAACAACTTACAGTGCATTTAACACGTGTGTGTGTGTGTGTTTGTGTTCTAATAAAACAAAAGGATCTGTGAGAATGACAGTGAATCTTCATCCCATTGGGTCCATCTGACGTGACCAATGAAATGACATCCAATGAAACAGTGACATACTTGCATTTAAAAACACAGCTATATGCCTGGAGGTACAAATGAGGCTTAAAGTGCTTTAAACTCCTCCCCCTCAAAGACATTTCAACCAATCCTGTGTGAGCAAACCTGAACACACACACAAAGTTTTCTGACTGGCTTTATAAACAGTTTTTTTGTTGTTTGCAGAGTCTGGAAGCGTCACAATGTCTGGTGTGATTTCTCCAGATTTCATTTTGTGTGATTTTAAAAGACACTGGGAAAAATGTTTGTGCATTCTTAAATTCACTTAAAGCACTTTTAAAATCATTTATAGTGCCTTTGATTTTGTTTGTTTTGTGTATTTTGACTGATCTTGTCTCTGGCTCCCGGCATTGGCAAATTCTAAAAATACGGTTTTGAGAGCATCAAAAATATTATAAAATAAAAAGATACAGTAAGTGGCATCTGCACTCGTCTACTGGTTACCAGGAAACCTCAAGGCCTGCCAGGGCTGAAGATGTCAAGGATATTTAAAAGCTCCTGGAATATTGGAACGACAACAATCGGATGGCAAATACTTGACAGGAAAAAGACAAACAGGGTTGCATCTCTCTCAGATCACCTCAGGGGAGCTAAAGAGCTCAGCGAGGGGGGGCCGGGGGCGGCTGGGGTACTTAGCAAGACTCACCACAAATCCGGGCCGACAGAAGCAGGTGTAGCCGTGGCCAGGTTCATTCTGGATGCACATTCCCCGGTTGCATGGTTGCAGCAAGCACTCATTAATGTCATCTTCACAGTGAAGACCTGTCCAACCTGCCAGGAACAAAAACCCTGAGTGCCAGAGAAGCCCAGCCCACCCCTGCACACTCATCCAGCTCTCCTTCTGTCCATCATCTCCCTTCATCATCTTATTCTGCGCTCTGGAAAACACACATACACTGACATACATATAGGAGTGAAGGAGAGCTGAATATATTTTAATACTGGATGAGGCTCGTGTTCGCTTCAGGATCCTCAAGGAGCAAATTACTCCCGAGAGGAACGCGAGAGGTTTTGTGAGGCGGAATTAAGAACCGTGAAGTGGAGACCTTTCATCATCTCTCATGTTCTTCAGACACAAGGAAAGTCTGACTAACAGCGCCGTTCCAACATGATTGTTGTTTTAAAAACATGATGTTTCTCCTGTATCGACTTTGGCTATTGAAACAGGAAGTTCATTGAAGGACTGCCTATTAACGGACACAACTGGATGCCACACAAAATGTGAAACTTATGCAACAGCCAAGCTATAGAAAATAACACAATACCATAAGAGCTGAACCTATAGGAAATGCAGACAAACTGTACTTCATGATTTCACATGAAAATGTATCTTCTAAAGATAAAAGCTCACCTGGCTGACAGTGGCATTGGTAGCCATTGATGAGGTCTTGGCAGACGCCCCCATGAAAGCACGGCTCTGAACAACACTCATTCATCTCCACCTCACAGAAATCTCCAACAAAACCTGCAGGACAGCTGAATAAAAGCATTTCTCTTACAAACGCTGCACAGAGAATCTGATTCGTCTTTCTCTAAAAGCACGTCCCTCAAAGGGTTCAAAGAATGACATGACTTTCAGACCCACAGCCTTGAGTCTGGTGTAAAGCTAATTTTGCAAAGGAAGAAATATAATTACTGATGGACATATGGTCAGATAAGCTGGTGAAAGCTCACGCAGATGGTGAGCAAAACGAGAAATGTCTCATTAACAGAGTCTGTTGGAACAGAGCACATTTCTAAATATTTCTGGGGGGTTTTAAGACGTCTTCAATTATCTGACTGCACCTCACAAACTCATGGAGGAAGAGCTGTAGGTGACATATGGAGATCGTGCTGAGCATGATTCAGTATTTTGTTGTCATGGTGATTACTCCAGAAAACACTCGTGAGTACAGTGTGAACAGATGCGTTCGTCCTCTCAAGCTCCGAGATGTTTACACCTTAAAAATTAAAAAGCAAACTGGAATGTCAACTGCAACAAATGCAAATACTACAATATATTAAAGCTCAATCTGTAACTTCTGGGGGTAAAAAACAGAAATCAGTTATTGAGTACATAACAGATCAGTGCTCAAAATCTATTGTACCTGTTCACCTGTAATTTTAAGTTTCAAACAGAGATGGCGCCAGAGAGGTGAAAGTTACAAATTATAGCTTTAAAAAAGAAAGTTAAACAAAGGTTGTAAAAAGCTATAAATGCAAATGAAGCTGTATGTGTAATATTTTCAGTACATAATAAAAACAGACATAAAGGACAACAAGCAAGTATAACATTGAGGGTCAATCAAAGGAAATGCTTTTAGTTTTAATGTAAAAAAACACCAGCAAACAACAGATGAAAATGAACTGAAATATCTTCTTCAGGAAGCATCCACATGCGTTCCACATCACGGTTCTTAATGGTTCTCCACAGCACCTTTAAGAAGAATATTGTAATGAATTGTATATGGTTCTGAGGAGAAACCTTCTAGATGTTTCATCACAGGTTCTTCAAGTGTTTGCTGCTTCTTTAAAACACCAACAAAACAGATTAGTGCCAAAATGGGCCAGAAACATTTACACCTCAATGACAGGCCTGAGTTTTGTTGTCTCTCTACAGCAGCTTTGACACATCAGCACTCAGTGTTTTGAATCTTTAAACGTTCGGTGTAAAATAAGGAGTCTGATATAAAACTGACTGAGCTCCAATTTTTTTATGCCTTTTAAATTTGTGCTTTTGTCCATTAACAAATGAGATGGGCTTTAATGCAACTGGCCTGAAACTCAAATATCTGCAAGTGATTTTAAATGAGCATAAACACAAAGAGGGACGTAGGCGTTTGTTTTCCATTTCAGAAAATCAATCCAATGAGGCCTCATCTGAACAGACAATGCCTCCTCATTCCACAGCTGTCTGTCCGTCAGTCCGTGCGTCTGTCCACGTGACGACATGAGATCACAAACAGCATTATCACCCGGCCATCCAGAGCTTCTGGACAGACGAAGGGATTGATCACGACTAAACGCCGCATTAGCAGAACAATAATGAGACGTGTTTTATGTTAGACGGGTCATTTATACAGAATGAGTCATGCAGCAGAATGCAATTCTGGTACTACAGTTGAAAAATAACGCAGCATCTGCTGTATAATCATCTACTCTGGAAACCGTACAAACCTTCTGCAGAGATACGGCAGAAGAACCGGTATTATCTGAAGGAACGCTGTCCAGGAGAATGAATCCAGGTGACACACAGACAAAACACAGTAATATGAAAAACCTGAAGTTCTGCATTCACCTGCAAGTGAAGTTTGCTCCTGGTCCATCCACACACGTGCCTCCATTAAAACAGAGGGAGAAATTGAGGGCCGGCTGCAGACACACGTTCTGGTCGATGTCGCAGTTCTTCCCAGTGAAACCGTCTGCGCAGATGCAGGCGTATTTGTCCAGAAGATCCACACAAGAGCCTCCATTAAGGCAGGGATGAGTCTCACACTCCTGACATTAAAAGAAGACAAACAGACTAAGAAACGGATGCACACACCTCAATTATTTTTTAGAAAACATTTTAACATCAGTTAAAGGACTGAGAGTGTTTGTAGGTGGCGTGTATGAAACTCACAACCTTGTTTATATCCACAAAACATTTCATTATTCTCACCCATGTTTAAAGTTGACCTCTGTCTCTTAAAAATATAACTGTGAAACGGCAAAATATTGATTCTTGGCATGAGAATATTTGTACAGTTTCTTGAGATAAAATATCAGAACCCTCATTGATTTTTTCCTTCACCTCTAATAGACGAGATTCAAGATCAAAGATTGCTGAAGTCCGGCGGACATCGACGCATTCGTTTAACTCAAGCGTTCAGTAAATGACATCAGAGCTACCCGTCCGTCCTGAAACATTACAGAGTCATTTTCTGTAGCACTAATGCAGTTTTAACAGCATGTCTTTCTTAATAACATTCTGGTGATTTACAGAGTTTTAGATAGAAAGAAATACGATGCACTTGTGCTGCGATACTGTACCAGCAAGAATCCGCTGCAGAAAGACATTACAGAAAACACACAATTTATTCCAAACAAATCTCTTAAGACACCAAACCTGCCAAATGTTTCATCCCAGGGGTTCATTTAAAGCCGTTGTAGGTATTAAATCAATTAGGGACAGAAGCATCTTAATCAGCTTTCTGTAAACGTGCTGAGATGATTCTGTGGTTATTTAGAAGAACCGTCACCAAGGTATAAAGTGTGTAAAATATAAAGAATTTCTCTGCGACCTGCTGGGATTTTAAGTTAAGCAGAACGTTGGTAACAAACAATCCATAATTACAGACATTAAGTGTGGGATGTTTGCACGTTTTCACATAATATATACACTCTTCAAAGCAAATGACGCTAGCATTGTGAGGCGTTAGCAGAGCAGGATTATGACAGAAATACATAAGATAACATGATTACTCTGTCACACGCTGGATATTTGCTGTTGTTAAATTGCACTCTTTCACCTTTTAGTTCTCGATTTTCACTCTTCTCCAGAGATTACGGGGCTCCATTTCCTGTAAATCTTTTTCAAAAACCACCGTAACCCGACAATGTTTCTGACCATATCCATTTTCATCCTGATGATTGAAAGTTTAGAATATAAAACTAGGCCAGATGCCGTATTTCTGTCGCTTGTAAGTTGCTTTTGATGCTCATGCAGTTTTGTTTCTGACAAATTCGTCTTTGCAAACTGTGATAACAGATTTTAAGCTATAAAGAGAAAATGATGAAGCTTCTCAATATAAAGATAGTTTGAAGGTTAACGCAGATGATACCTTAAACGAATAACAGCGCATCTTCATTGTCTCATTCTTTATTTCCTCAACACAAGTCTAACAAAATTTTGCACAGCGTTGAGAAACAGGATTAAAGTATGAGTGAACCAGAAGCTGCAACCAACTTAACTTTAGTAATATGACATCATTCAAAGTGAAATGAAAAACTGAGGGTGTGGCTTTGATGGTGCTTTAAAGCTTTCAGCAGACTGGCTAACAGTTCTGGTTCCGCCCAGATGACTGATGTCATCAAAAAAGATCCGTCAATTCTATCTACATTTGCAGATTTTAAAGAATGATTACGACAGCACAAATGTAAAAAATAATAACATGCACAGATAAATCACTCATAATAAACTGAACATAAACAATATTCTATAAAAACTGATTTCATAATTTGGCATATTTTGATTTCACTGAGAAGTGAAAACACATCATCTGGAACTGAACACTTTAACACAGACCTGTGAAGATGAATTCAAAACACACGTAGGTGTTTGCTGGGAACTGAACTTACGACTCTCATGTGCTGCTAACACAATGTTCTACCAATTAAGCTACTGTACTTCCTCTGACACCATAAACTTAGATGTTGCCTCCAGCGCAACATTTTTTCTTAAGGCCACAATGGTGATGGCTCTTCAAATCGAACCAGCAACCTTCCAGTTGATCCAGGCCGAGCATCAACCAGTAACAAGCCCTGACCTGTGACCATTACACCACCCAAAACAGAAATCTGCAGGAGTCAGTATCGCTGGAGCGCACCGGCCGGTCTCTGCCCTGGGCAAATCACCTCATGGTCATGTGTCTCCTCTACCAGGAAACAACTACCTGTGATCTTCTCTGCCTGTGAATGTTGTGCCCTGCAGCTGTGTTGAATCACCTCCAGATTCTGACGTGTGACGCACGAACCGTCCAGTAAACAGGTTTGTGGATAAAACCACAATGAATGAACTGATTGCCAACCATAATGAAATTCCAAGAGGTGAAAGAAACAAATGATGCTTGATCACTCTCACAGTTAAACACTAATATATATACACACATATATCACACACACTCATGCACACACACGCACAGACACATTTATGTACATATATACAGCTATTTACATTCACATGCATATAGGTGCACACAGTTATATACATATAAATGGAATCACAGTTGTGATGTAAAATGCACACACACTTAACCCAGTATGTAACCATATATTTGATTCCTCGTGATATGACCCTTTTGATTTGTTAAGACCTGTTGTATATTCTGCACTGCGGCTTGTCCAACAAAGACTGAAATGACAACAAATCAAACCTGATTTAGCTTTCCTACACGACAAAGACCTCCAGCTGCGATTCTGACCGCCCAAACCTCAAAGCTTCTGCAGCCCACTGTGGTCAAACGTTTCATAATTATTCCTCATACCTGCCGTGTTGATTGGTAGCGCCATTGAACATTTCATGCAAATCAAGACCCTCTTACAAACAAACCCTCATAAATAAAGCAATGCAACAGCGGCTGGCAGAGGAACACAGAGCTGGACACTCTGAGGGTGCTGTCAATAGCAGCTACAGTGATACACAACGTCTATAACAGACAAGCGTGTGGAAACTCTTGTACACGCGCAGTTTGTCCTGCTGGTGGGCTGCAGTCTGTTCTGACAATCAGTTTTCTCTGTCAGAATAAAACGTGGCAGTAAAACTTCTCAAACACTCATAGCTAAACCTTGAACCCTGAACCGAAACAGCCCAAGTTTCAATCCATTCAGGATGTTTACAATAAACACATTCATACTGATTTATGATTCTGTGAATGAAGGAGCGATTAAGCTAACAGTGATATATTATCTACAAAAACAGGTGCTTCACGGTTCCATGCAGAACCTTTAATGTCCGCAGAACCTTTCTGTTCTTTGTAGTGAAATAAATTCCTCACAGTGTTGAACCTTTTAAGAATCTTAAATATAAATTTAACATAAAAATTGGCTGGATACTCCTACAAAATGTACATAATGTACAAAATTTAATAATATAACTAATGTCCATAATTTGTACATTAATTATTTTAAACACAAGTTAAACATAAATGTGAATTGTTAGTTTAGATGTAGATTTTAACACTGAAATAGTTATTTATTATTTTAGTAAATTTGCACCACAGTCTTAAGCCACAAGATGTGCAATAACTCACATGCTATTAACTTATGAAATGCATCGGTAAGTTGCGCTCTGCAACAAAGCAGAAAGAAAACAAGCTCACGTTAATGTTGGTGTGACATCTGTCGCCGGTCCATCCCACCTCACACTGACAGCTGTACGCATCAATTTCATCCAGGCAACTGCAATGAAAAAAGACATCATTTATATGCTCTGACATCTCCAACCTCTGCATTCATTATTTATGATTTATGAAAGATGATTTTACACATGGATGAAGTTACAGCATAACAATCCCCAAACACATTTACCTGCACACACACACACACACACACACACACACACACACACACACACACACAGAAATGAAGCAGAACTGAAACCACTAACTAGTCATGTTTTGTTTACTTTAAAACGCTCACACAATACTGTCACTTATACTTGTGAGTGTTACTGAGTAACTTTAACTAGCTAACCAATGGCTAAACTGAACTTTTAACCTATCCTTCAGTGAAACAAACATGAAATATAATAATACTGGTATGCTGCGCTTCTTTTATGTAAATATGGGGGAAAACTAACATCATCTAACAAGTAAATAAAATGTTGTAAATAAAATGTGTTCCCGTAGCTCATCTGATAGGGCATTGTGCAACGCAAAGGTTGTAGGTTCGATCCTCAGGGAATGTTAATGAAATAAAAATGTATATCCTAAATGCATCGTAAGTCGATTTGGATAAAAGCGTCTGTCGGATGCATAAAATGTAAATGGTAATTTTGATTTAAAATCTGTACCACTAAACCCAGAGTATTTTTAATGTATAAGTGTTTCTGTAAAACCGAACGAGTAACTTGATAAGATGCCCCAGTGCAGAAACAGCTGGTAATAAGAAATGATGTGGCGGTTACAGAGTCCAGGCAGACTGGCAAACAGCTAATTAAGAGTGAACAGACAGAAGAGATTGCAGCCCATTTACCTGTTTAAAAAAAGACACGCGGACGCCGCCTCTCTCAGAACAGCTGCGATGAGTGTGTGCACACCTCACAATCACACATCAGACCAGGCTAACGTACCTCCCGTGAAGACAGGGGCTGGAGGAGCACTCGTCAGTGTTCCTCTCACAGCGAGAGCCTGCGAACCCTTCAGAGCAAACACACTGGTATCCATTATGGCCATCAATACACCTCCCGTTGACTCCACAGGGATTAGATCCACACTCATTGATGTTCAGTTCACACCACACACCTTTATAAAGAACAACACAAACTCATAAACGCACACATACATGCACACATAGATATGTCTGTATACACTTGGAAAGTTTCTATTTTCCATCTTAAACTATTAATAGCAGCATTTTACTAATTCTTTTACAATTAATATGAATAATTTTATGACAAGATTTCATGACGTAATTATCAAAACACTTTATATGAATCTGTAATAATGCAGCACTGAAAATGAAAGAAGCATCAATTTAGACACATGATGAAGACGCATGAAGACACATGATGAAGACACATAGAACAAGAAAAGCTCAGTAGTTGATATAAACTTTTTCTAATACACATGAACTATAGACAGAAATCTGAAAAATGTGTGTTTACAAATCCTGCCAAAAACACATAAATACACAAATTCTTAGAAATCAAGATGAAACAATAACAACAGTAACACTAACAGCAGCAGAACCAGAATCAGTACATTATACCTAACCTGGATTTATGACCCAGCTGTAGACGTAAATCCACTCCAAAAAGGTTCAGTAACAAACAGCTTAATAGGTCATAATTTACCTGGAAAAACTGTAAATTCAGTAACTGGAGAAGAGCCTGTAAAATCCAGGCATGAGCACATCAGCAGACGAGCAGAGACAGGATGACAAATGACAAAGATAAAAACATGAACCAAAGAGCGGCGATACTAAAGAGCAGACAGCCATTATTCTTCCTCGCAACAACACAAACAAATGGAATCCTTTTCCAAAAGCCTCCAGACAACTGAACAGAGAGCAATACTGATCTTTAAACCGTATAAATCATATGCACATATTACAGCGGCTCACGCCCGACTGCACAAATAATTCTGTAACTTGGGGGCTAAAGCGACCCACAGGTCACATGTTAACAGTAAATTAAAGCTTTATTTCAATTACTCCTCGCTCGATACGCAACGAGCGAGAAAACAAACATTCAATCGCTTTATTTCTCACTAAAGTTTCAACCTTTTCTGCTTGGCGCTGTTTTTATAAAGCTGGTGTGCTTTGGTCTGCCTGGAAAGCAACGCAGATAAACAAAAGGTAAGAACTAAATCTTTTAATTAAAGCGTGTTTTTTCAATCACTCATTCGTGGATGGTTGTTAATGCCCTTCTTATTGACCTGCCGTTTAAGCTGTAATGAATTTATTTCCCTGCGGTAAGCCATCTACAAACACTAGCAGACGTGTCAGTGTATTGACTAGGTATGAATTAACTGTAGAAATCTCATTAACCTCAAAACATGACCAGAGATTTTGATGTTCTGTCTTGACATGACTGGAGTTCCTGACACACAAAGCTGTTTCAAGACATCTGGGATTGAACAGGAAACATTCTCAGAAGGATAACGTTTTCTGAAAGTAATCAAAAAACTAAAACAAAACCTTTAACATTACATTACAAAACATTACATCAACATTACAAATTATTATTTTTAGTTCTTCTGATTTTAATTAAAGTTTTTTAGTAGAATGTTTTAAAAGTTACAATATTAAAGTCTGAATAACGTTCTTACATCATATAAAAAAATTTGATTATTCCATCATATTATTTCTGTAACAACAGAAACATTAGGGAAACGTTCTTACAACCTAAAATGTTAGCTGAGACCCATCAAGGAGATTTCAGGTGGTCCAGAGGTGTGTACCTGCTTCACACGCTTCACAGAGAGATTCACACCGTCAGCGTTCCTAATGAGATTATACAAAACCTCTTAATCTGCATCTCCTTGTCTGATTGACAAATAATGCTGCCTTCCATGTGACTTTATGGAATATGAGGCGACGTGCAGGGAAGAGATTATAAAGCTGTGGGGTTAATCCTGATGTTGGCTTTCTTAAGGGTGCTCACTGTACTCATCTGAGAGGAGAGAAAGAGCAAATAATCTTCTCCTCCACTCCTCAATTACTCCTCTCTGCAGGAACTCCTCAAATCCACAGCGAGTTATCAGATTTTCTGTCCAAGGGAGGATAAGGAAGGGAAGCTAGAGAAAGAAAAATAAACAGCACGGAGAAGATGGAGTAAGAGAGAAATGAGCGCATGCAGACGTGCCGCTTCTGCGCATTTTAATGCAAAACCTGCGACTTATTCACAAACCACCATCAGCGCAAACAATAAATGCTGAAGAAAAAGTGCAATTTATTTATTTATACATTTGAATAATTTAATAAGCAAACCTATAAAATGATACACAGAAATCTTGCAGGTTAAAGATCTATTGCAGGTGCTGCCTGCTGCATTTTCTGTAACCTAAAACTCAAAACCAGGAAAATAGGTAATTGCGACACCCAAATTGCATTCAGTGCATTTGTAGCGCTACCTGCTTTGCATAATTCCTTGAGTGATCTGGTTGCTAAAACACTGTGCCAGTAAACATGCAATTTTTCACACTGCATCCCTGCAAGAGTTAAAAAAATCAAACAAACAAACTTCGAGATGTTTTATACATGTAGGAGAAAAGCACAGGTCCTGTTAAACCACTGAACATCTGAACATCTACTGAGCAGGTTTCTTAGCTTTGTTGTTACATAATCAAATAATACATGCAACACGCACAGAGACACCGTTTTCCCCCCCTTTTGTTCATGCAAAGCTCTTCTCGCATGGAAAAACATTCCAAAGAAACGTATCGGATTGAAGCGCGGCCGCAAATAACGTAATTTCATCGAATGAGACCCATTATGCGCCGCGGCTGCGCGACACACGATTTCAATTTAAAAATCACTTCGCCACAGATCAGCCGTAAGCAGCCGTCAGCGGCGGCTGGCTGCATATTGCTTTTTTTGTATCTTTGATTCTGCCGTCTTGAGAAGTTTGGATGCCGTTACACGTCTTATTAGGGCAAATATTTCCTGCGAGCCCCAGTTGGCTGAACCAATCCAAAATATACCCTGCAGTCTGAGCTCTCGGGGGAGGCGTCGCTTTCCTCAGATGAGCTCAGAGCTGAGAGGAAAGTAATGACTGGTACAGACAGAGTGAGCTCTGATAATAAAGCAGGGCTTCTGTGGGGAATTAGGCCCGTGTCGAGCTGAGCTCTCCCCGGAGTTTCTGTACCTCAGAGATTTCCGTCTCTTCTCTCCGAGGATGAGGATAAATGGATGATACAGTAGGAAAGACAAATGAAATTAATCTTCGCGCCGGCTGATGGCGATTGAGATTAGCTATGTTTTTGTCTTACACAAGCACTGACATCCGTTTCTGTGTGGAAAAAGAACGAAAGTAGCACAAATTATGAAGCATTTTAATAGACAACGAAACGTATTGGTGTTTACAAAACAAATGTGTTTTTTTAAATTAAAATTCATAAACTGCTTAAAAAATTTATTAG
This sequence comes from Yasuhikotakia modesta, assembly GCA_036877545.1. Taxonomy (NCBI): domain Eukaryota; kingdom Metazoa; phylum Chordata; class Actinopteri; order Cypriniformes; family Botiidae; genus Yasuhikotakia; species Yasuhikotakia modesta. The sequence goes on along the minus strand of JBAJNP010000686.1, from coordinate 66,521 downwards.
GTTAATTAACTGTTAATGGAATTATTTTTAGGCAGCATATTAGGTAGGACCCACTGTTACACTGCATACATACACACACACATGCGAACACACACATGCGAACACACACGTGAACACGCATACACACACACACGTGAACACGCATACACAGACACACGTGAACACACACACGTGAACACACACACGTGAACACGCATACACAAACACACGTGAACACACATACGTGAACACACACACGTGAACACACACACGTGAACACGCATACACACACACACGTGAACACGCATACACAAACACACGTGAACACACACACGTGAACACACACACGTGAACACGCATACACACACACACGTGAACACGCATACACACACACACGTGAACACGCATACACAGACACACGTGAACACACACACGTGAACACACACACGTGAACACACACACGTGAACACACACACACACACAGCTTTTAAAAAATTCCAGTTCTGACAAAAAAAAAACGTGTTCAGATTTGTAGATCTGTAAAGCTGTACATAAGCCATAATCTCACTTTAGACCAATACTAACAGCATCAACTGTACATTTCAGTGATTATTCAAACACAATAAATCTGTTTCACTTCCTGTACCGAACCTGCCAATGAGAATGAGATCATCATCTGAGAAAACAGATGATGTGCAGAAAAACAGAGTCAAGATAAGAGGAAAGACTTGATTGAAATGCAGAAGATGATTTGAGGGAGATGTTTAGTTAACTCAAGGTGAAAACTGTGTGTGTGTGTGTGTGTGTGTGTGTTCTATGTACTGCTAAATGTGCTGATGAGCTATTTGTATGTTCTCTGCACTGAAAACTGTCAGGCTGGGGAACAGAGTCCACATGGACATGATAAGCCCCAGTTTCTCTCATTGATTTTGTGTCTGGGGGCGGCGGGGCTGTACCTGAAAAGCCTGCAGGGCAGGAGCACACGAATCCTCCGGGTTTGTTGACGCAAACGCCGTCATGATGGCATGGAGATGTTTCACATTCATTTACATCCAGGTTACAAAACGTTCCGAAGTATCCAGGGACGCAGACACATCGGAAACTGGAAATTACCAAACAGAACAGAGCAGGTCACACAGAGTTTAACATTTACTGTCTTTTACGATCCAAAGCACAAATCATGTTACTGGCATGACCATCATGCAGTTATTATTATTATTAACTTCTAATTCCAGAAAATATTTGCACAACAATGACACACAAATGTTTTTGAATACCAATAGCATCATACAAAACTTCTGTCAGATGGTGACATCTGAACAAAATGACTGACAAGTTGATTAGCTTCAAATCTGGTTTAAAACATCCTGTTATGATCTAATCTGACAGAGTTTGGCCAGAGCAGTGAGTCTGTGATGACACTGTCATTTTCACTTTAACATGATGTTTTATTGAAGATATGTTTTGATTTAATTTTCTGTTTACATTTCTCTTTTAATAAAGTAAACAAACAAACAAATAAAATGAACAGTAAATCAACCTCAGACGTGTTTGTTAAACTTACCTTCTGAAACACCACGTCTGTTGCAACACACACAGGTTTATCAAAGCAAGTATCAGGAAACCGCTCAGTAAACTGCACACAAACTGAACAAACAGCTTCTGACAAGGCAAGTGAAAAGCCCTCCGCTGAGAAAGAAAGACCCCCACCAACACGCTGTGAGACCCACAGCTACTCTACCGTCTCAAACGGCACTTGTGTGGAGGACGGAGAAAATGAAATCTCTCAGATGGAGGAAAGTCCAGGGGAATGCTGGGAAATCGCGCTCACGTGGGGCTCCAAACATGATGGAAGACAAAGTGGAGACAAACCATTTAGGACTCAAATTGGCCCCGGGATTCCTCTGCCCAACTATGCCAAAAGCGGCCCTGAGGCGCCCATTAAAACAGAACAAGAAGAGTTCCAACAGCGGAAAACCAATATATACGGGCCTGAGGTTAACCTGCTGAACTATTCTCCCACCACTGTGTGTTTAGAACAGCAGCTTTAATACATTGAGGATGAAAAAAGACGTTTTATATAAACCGGAGCACTTTAGACAATAACACCTGCAACTCTCGCTCTCGTCTCATTTCTCTCCGTCTAGTAAAAACAAATAGTTTTGAGAGAATTCTCGGGCCCCTGCATCATCATCTATTTATAGGGGTTGTGGTACAGAGTGAGAAAGTGCAATAACAACTCTGTGTTTCCATGGTACTTGCCCGTTCTCAAGGTCTTGGCAGGTGCCTCGGTTCTGGCAGGGGTTGGAGACGCACTCATTGATGTCTTCCTCACAGTACTGGCCTGAAAATCCCGGCCTGCACACACAGCTGAACACAGAACACACAACAGTCTGTCAAACTCTGGTTTATCTGCAGTTCTGCGTTTAGTTCTATTTAAAGGATATGATATTTTGCACATTTCCCTGAATCTCATTGGTTGGTGACAAACATTATGCTAGTCACAAGACACGAGAGAACCAATGAGATTCAGAGTTACTGATGAGAAGCCAGGGTGTCACCATGTTGGGTTCAGTCTTTTATACAGTTGTTTACATTCAAACTCACGGATTGGAGCAATAAATGCGCTCAAAACAATATATCAAATGGTTTTAACTCACAAATGTATCTTTTACTTCAGAAGACTCCCCAAAACACTCCATCAAAATCTTGGATAACATTTACTGCAACATATCAACAAAGAAACTGCAACTAAAAAAGTCATTTTCCTAGAATGCCTGGAGCATAAAAAATGATGAGCAAAATATGATTTCTGGGTGAACTTTTGCTTGAAATGTGACCCAAGAGAAATTCATACCAGAATTCTTTACCAAACATGTTTAAATTTGTGTCAGGAAACCACTGACTGCTCTTCAGAAAACAAACAGAAATATATAAATAAAGAGGCAGCTGTCATGTCGGTTCTGCTACAGCACCTGGGTGGTCCAAAGCAGTGAAAATGTTCTGTGGACAGATGAGTCTAAATGGGTCTGTCTGATGAACATACAGTGTGTGTAATATACTGCAGTAATCTCTGGACCCTCAGCCGAGCGCCGGGGGGCTAAACATCTTCATGCGGAGCAACTGAGCGGCAGAAACAGAAGTCAAGGCAGAGCTTTGACCTCAATTCAACTGAAATCAGGTGCCATGATCTGAAACGGGTCATTCCAGAACACCAGCCTCCAAAAATCCATACGTTAATAAATATGATCCAACGCACTTTCTTTACCTGAACCGCTTCTGTTTTGTTGCAGTAATAAAAATGTTGTTCGTCAATTTCTACTATATCAAATTCTTTAAAGCTGCAATCTGTAACCTTCATGTGGTTAGAAATGAACAAAAATCAGTTATTGACACAACAGCACAATCTTTTTAAATGATTCCCATCAGTTCTTTATAATAATGCTTTATAATTATCACAGCAGTCGTGTAGGACTCTATATTTGTCTTATGTTAATAAAATGACTGCAAGAAACATGCAATTGTCATGTTTAAACAGAGATGGCAGCAGAGAGACATAAGTTACAGATTCCAGCAATTTAAGAAGCAAAAGTTTTTGTTTCTATGACTTAATAAAGATCAGATTGTATTTTGAGTCATTCTTCAGAGATCTATTTCCAGAAATGCCCGGATCCGTCTCAAACATACGTTCTCTGTAGCAGAACCCATTTACCTAAAAATGTTGTCATTATGCCCTTAGCTTTACATTGATCCAAACCTGTGTGCTGTTGTTTTGGGCTCTGCATCATACAGTAACAGCTCACAGGTTTGGCATGACTTGGTGGAATGAATAATCATAAAAGTTTAGTTTTTGGAGAACAGTTTCTGCACAGCATGCAGTAACAGGCCAGAGGGCAGCTTACCTGTTCAAAGCAAAACAAACACAACAGAGAAACAAAATGAGAAATAAAGGCAAAGAAAGACCTGTAACTGTTGACCCGGTCCACACAATGGCCTCCGTTCTGACATGGTCTGGAGATGCATTCGTTGCTATCAATTTCACAGCGAGTTCCTTCAAACCCTGCAAGACAGATGAGATGGTCATGGATCAGGGGGTCTCACTGCTCTCTGAAAGGATCAATGATAACAAAGGACCTCAGTGAAAGCACCTCCCAGCGGCCCTGCACTCCCGGCGTCTCCTCTGAGGGCCAGGCGGCTCTAATGTCATATTAGACTGAGGGCTGATGGTGGACGTGCGGAGAGGATCTTAAGATGAGGTAGATGAGGGAGGTGAGGATTAGGGTCGTGTTCATTATGAGGATGAAGGCGGGTGGGGTGATCAGCTCTTGTTGGGGGGAAACAGGCCCTGAGACCAGAATATTTCATCTTTTCTTGGTGCACTGCTGATGTAACCCAGCTTTCAATGTGAGGTTGGAGGAACATTTTTTTTAACATTTCCATTAAGTAACAAAAAGAAATGTTGTTAAAAGACGCTTTTAAAACTTTCCTCTTACAATTTAAGAATAATGTTTATAATGTATGTTAGGAATGCTCCACTCATAGTACTGCAAGAATATTCTTCAAGAACAAACTTTTGGAAAACATTAGCCAATGTTCTGAGAATGTTCCTGTGCTCTGCTCAACAAGTGTTCTCTGAGCAATGCAGAAAATGTTCCCAAAAGATAAATTGCTTCTTTTAAAAAGCGCTCATATGTGTACAGAAACACAACACTTCATTTAATCCTTTGCCTAACCTAACCTTTTGCGGTTCGGTGCGTCTCGTGAGCTCATTGTCTAATTAGTTTAGTGGTGAGAGCAGGTGCAACACGATGCCGCAGAGACTGGAAGGAAGACCAGCGCTGTGCATTTCTTGCTAATGTTTTCAAAGGCAATAATGAGCTTTGATTTCATTCTGAGTCACCCCCGAATATATTTACTGTTCCTGTAAGCGCACTTTATTTTGAAGCAAATCAGCAGATCCATCTGATCTCCTCAGAAGCGCTTCAAAGCCCAGGGAGGTTTTTCACCTCAGAAATGACTCATAACAGAAACAATTCCACAGCAAATGAGGAGTAAGACCCATCTGTATTTAATGCAGGCCATAAATTATTCCCTGTGCGCTCTCGCTGTCTACAGAAGAAGGGTCGGGCTGGGTCAAGTCTGACTACACAGAATATCATTAGCTGGCTATACACGTTTCCAGAGACATTTGATAGTGAATGGTCAGTGTGAATGCAGGGAAAAGGATGTTGGGGCTAAGACTTAGACTAAGCTACACACACACACACACACTTTTCCATAGACATGTTTATATATTGTACAAATTGTATATTCTATCCTCCTACACCAACTTTATCCCTAAACAATCCTTACACAAAAAAAAAAAGTTTCCCTCATGGACACCAAAAGACGTTCCCACACTATCAGAAGATTACTAGCATTACTAGCATTTGGTCCACAGAAAGGTATTTATCAAGCTTTGTTAAAACACACCAAAAAACACAAAGCAAAAATTCAAATAAAAATTCCCATTATTTCCAGAGCAGATCATCTTCAACCCAAATGTTCATGAGATGTTAGGAGTGTTGTGTCTGCGGGGGAGTGTTCAGAACAGCACCGCTGAATTATATACAGCTGGCATTTGTACAGGATGAGCCGTCAGTCACAGCTTCAGCTCGTCTCTCCTGAGATGATCCAGAATGTCAGCATTAATTCATCTGCTGCAGGAACACGCGCTTGGACCTGAAGTTCCTCACTGTCAGGGTATAAAGCAAAACACCTGTGGCTAACACAAATGTTCCCTCGTTCTTTCCCAGCATCCTTTGTGCGCCCCACCAAGACATGCAGGTAATCCCTGAGACGAGACCAGCTTCAAACTGAGCTATAGCATGTCTGATGTTTATTTTTTACTGATTTATAGTTTAATGTCAGTCCAGCATCTAATGCTGGAAGGAGTTGATCTTCACACAAACCGCTGAAGGATTTTAGCACATTCACCTGAGCTGTGCAATGAACTCCACACAGAAACGTCTGTTGGCTCACCTGGGACTCAAACCAGGAACCTTCCTGCTGTGAAGGAACGCCGTTACCCACTGAGCCCCCGCAGAACCTCAACGCCTGAGGTTCCATTACAGCCTCGATGAGAAACAAGTTAATTAAGAAAAAGCCTGGATTAAAATATAGCATAAATTAATATAATAGAATGAGAAAACAGAGTCCAAAACAGTTATTAATATTAATATTTAATATTAGTTAATATTAGTATACAATAATTTATATACACTAGCTATATGGAATCTATAGTAAACATTTTCAGGGTAAGTCCTGAAAAACAACCAGGGCTGCATTACAACATGTAAGCTTCAGATGCTGTTAAGCTTAGCATGTTCTTTAAACTTTAAACCAGAGGGTCATTACTAGCTTGATGAATTTATCAAGGTGAACCGCAGCCATACCCATTATTAACATCTTTATAAATAACTAAGATTTATGAAGGTGGTCTTAAAGCAACAGTGTAGTGATAATTAGCCCCCGCTTCTGGTCATCAATCCCACCAGCACGAGCAGAAGAGGGCCGGCGCTAAATATTTATAATCACCGCTCAACGTACACAGAGAGGAACACACTGCTGAGAGACTTCAGCTCAAAGGCTAATTGTGATGCAAAACACAAATTATTGTTCAGAATCTAATTAACAGATAAATGTTTTATTTTCCAGGAAACTCAATTTAACCTTTTGCGTTGTTTTAAAGGCCAGAGGCTTTGGCTGGCCGTGATGGGGAAATACAATGATAACATTCTTTCATTCTTCTCATTTTCTATTGTTAGAAACTGTTTATTTTAGTTATTAAAGCTGCTATCCAACAGTTTCCTGTCTACGTTTTTTCTGTATGTTGAAGTCAAATCAAGCAAAAATAACGTTTCCCAGGAAATCAGGCGTGATGTCAAATTACAAACAATCATTTATAATAAATAAATGTAAAAAGATGGTTTAACACTGATCTGTTGTATATCTGCTCATGAAATAACTTGTGCTTATGCTTAACCCAAATAGTTACAGACTCAGGTTAGCATCCTAAACGAAACAGAGCATCACTGTTTCAACTCTCATCCATCAATACATCCACGGTCCCTTAAAATACTGCCTTTGTAGGGAGCCCACTAGGTTTTGGGACAGACGGGATATTTTGGGCTCTGAGGAAAAGGAGTGATTCACTGGAGTTCTGCTGCTGTTGGTTTCCAGTAAAGGAGGCCAGACACTGACATCAAACACACATCACGGCCAGCAAACACACAGCACACGACTCACAGAAGTCATATATTCTGCAACAGAGAGCATGTGGCACAGAGCATGACTCACTGCGACAGGAAGAGAAAATCTATTAGGTAAAATAACACGTTCTTTCTAAATCGCTTCAGTGGGCTGCAGATTGTTTAGAAAGCCCCAGCTTTCAGCTCCTCTAATGTTTATTGAGTGTCAGGCTATCATTTTATAAAGCTTTCCAGTAATGCCTTATGAAAAACAGATGCTGCATTGTTGTATCTGGGTCAATATGATGAGGCCACTCTGAACGACTTCAGTACCTATAAAGATAAAAACGCTCAGTGTCTATCCTGAATCTCATTATTTGGTGTATAGACTCTGTGTTGCTCACATTCCCCTGGTGAGGAACTACCCACACAGTTCCTTTGTGAGTCTGAGACTACAGGGCGGCCAGCCAATGCGACGTTGCCTTCCAATTACTGTATGAGTCCCAAGTATGAAGTTATAACTTCCTGTTTCTGTGCTCGTCATCTTTCCAGCCCACCCAGAGTTGATAACAGCAACCAATTCCCAAAGAAATGACTTTGTCCCAGAAAGATTAAAACAACAAAGGTACCTGCAGCCGTACGGCCGCACATACTTTCTGCAATGCATTGCAATACAGGAGCAGAGATAGGATCGCTCTGCGGAGGAGATAAGACCGAATGCAGAGAGAGGCAGTTTAGGGACTGGTTTGAATGGAACAATCTCAATCTAACACACAGCGCAAAACCGCTACGTCAGGAGAAGAAATGAAAGGGAAGCGAGAAAAAGGAAATATGGTGACAAAAGCTGCAGAAATAAAAAGCTTTTGTTTTGCATGTGAAATCCTTCAGTTTGCTCATAAGACGCAGAAGCTGAGGTAAATTGTAATGACACAGAGCTGAAAGTGTGTTAAAGTGAACACACAACAGTTTCTTAGCACTGTGGGCTCTGTTGTTTATTTCATAAACTATCATCTATTTAAAATTGCCTTTAAGTGGCGTTTTCAATGCTATTCCAAACATACATTATTATGATTTATTTTTAATACATAACCATTTATTCCTGGCACTGAAGTCCGTTTTAGTGCTGCTTGCAGCTCCACCAGTTGAGCTACAGAAACACCATTAGAAATTTGTAAAATGACTTCCTCATGTTTTAAGTAACATGCAGTATTTTGACCAGACCAAAATTCCCACTGAAATCAGACAAAAGCAGGACATTTTGGTACATGCACTGAGGGACCGGACAGCCCCATTGGTCAGCTCACACTCATGTTAGCGAGTGGTCCGGGGGGTCCGACAGCTTCTTTTGGCACTTCTGAGGCTCCAAAGGCCCTCATGGCAGTTCAAAGCCCAAACGCACCGGCCCTGTTCCCCAGCCCTCATCCAGCCCTGAGGGAGTGAGAACAGTTAATATAGCAGCTCTGACTCTATATGAATAAGTAGAACTGACTGGTAAAAGTAAAAAAGCTGTTAAAATGTTTTGGTCTGTGTTTCTAAACCAGTATTAATAAACAGCTTGGATAAAAAAAAGTGTAAAACATAAACTAAAGAATGAAAACTATATAGCAACCAAAACCTTTTAACTTTTATTTTACTTTTATCAAGCAGTCCGTCGTTGCCTAGATTCATATCTGAAGCAAATTGATTGGACCTATTTTATTACAATCCCTACAGCAACAAAAATATAAACCTTAGTTTTGTAAAGACATTAAACATACATACATACAATTACTCTCCTACAAACTTACAAATTACAAGCGGTACTTAATAATGACCAAAATAATGAAACCAGCAAGTTTAAAAGTCCTGCTACTGTACATACTGTAACACTACATGTTCACACTTGTGACTGTAAGTGTGTGTGTCAAGAGAGATGATGAAAGTTTGTGAAATAACATTGTGATAAGAATCAAAACACACAGACAGTCTCTGCATCACTCATGTAGCCTCTCTCTCTCTCTCTCTCTCTCTCTCTCATCAGTGGTCAGAGGTGAGTGGTGTTATTGCCTGGTCCTGTTCTCGCTGTACAACATTTAAAAGCAAGCTGCTGTGTAAACACAAAAGGTTTGTGTCTGCTCAGCTGAACAAGAGGCGGTGTGATCTTGTGGCTGGATGCCTGTATCTCAATAAATGTTGCATGAAGGCATCATTTGCATGGAGAGGTACGTGCTGTTTTCTGTCAGCTCCTATCTCGCGGCCTCAGCCGGGGTCTCGCGTCATTACCGCGTTACACACTCGTGTCAACTAACCAACCAGCCCGTTTATAGAGCACTGCGGTTTGAGCTGTAAATGAGACAGAATGAAAGCAAGAACATGGCATTGAGTTTCCCAAGAAAGCAAGAAAATAAGACTGTGGTACGGATGCTGTGCTAGTTTAAACCAGAACAAACATTTCCAAGCCTGCACTCAGTTATTGTTCTGTGAAAATTTAACACAGAATGTACACTTTTCTTTATATACAACAACAGTTTATAATGAGCCTGGCCTGCTTGTTTTAAACCCAAACAACCAAAAAACAAGACGTGCAGTTTTCATTAAAAACATTGACTGAAGTCACTTATTAGCTCTGAGTGAGCAACAGGCTAAAGATAGAAAAAGTTTGAAGTTGCAAAGCAAGTGTGAATGAAAGTTGTGAGCTGGCCAGAGCGAACGAATAACAGCTTCAGTTTCAGCCTGTTGCTCACACCAAACAATCGTATGTCTTCAGCACAAAAGTGGCATATTTTACATGTTTCACTGCAGCGACACAGGAGGTAAACAGAAGCCAGTCCCACTGAAGAGTTAACAGAAAAAATACTGACAAATTTCATTCTTGGAGGAATAATTCTTTTAGTGAAAAAGGAAGATTATCCAGAGAAAAATCTCATAATCTTTGCACTACAGAGAAAATATCTAGCTAACAATTTTAGGTTGTTTCCATAACGTTTCCAAGTAACAAAAATATTGAAAGTGTTATTGTGTAGAAATGTTCCAAACATCCAGTTTTTGAATGTTATTTTCAACTTTATGCTTGGTTGTAAAAACCATGCAGTGACATTAAATATGTTACGTTTTTTCAAAATGTTCTGTTAACAACTTATTATTTTACTGATGCACAATAAATGAAAAAGGTTTTTCTTGCATTACTGCAACGTTTTTTTGACACCTCTAAGAAAACCTTTAGAGAATGTTAGCCAATGTTCCGAGAACGTTACCTGTTAGCTGGGACAGGGTAGAAATGCAGCGGTTTAGGGGTGGATGTCATGTCTGTGGGAATTCTGGCCTCGTTTCAAACCGTGGCTTGTGCAATAATACACACTGTATCTGCCAGCGACCCGTGTTCTGAGATATGAAGTGTGGGCTGTGAACACTGTGAGTCAGAGTGTGTGTAGATAAAGAGAGAGAGAGAGCGAGAGAGAGAGAAAATGAGGTGCATGCCGGCCTACGCAGCTCTCTAGCTCTGTTATGTATTCAGCATAAGATGCTAATTTCCCATTTCTCTCCCCAGAAAAAGAAATCGCTGGATTGCCAAAGCGATCTATTTTTAGCCTTCCCCAACATTCCTTTCATTTCCTCCCTGATGCAGTTACAACACCCTCATATAAAAACGTACATTAATAAAATCTGACTGGCCGGCCCCTGGTCTCTTTTATCCACACGGATTCATTCACTCCTGCAGCAGGAGATCTGATGTCAGCCGGGTCTGATTGTGTTTCTCGGGTCTGAACAGGATCAGACACAGCACAAGGTAAAACGTTTAGATTTTACACGACTGTTTGAGAAAAAAAACAGATGAAATCCAGACAGAACAAGCAAATTCACGTCACAGCTTCTCTCCTTTAACAAAGACATTTTGTGTCATTTTATAATTTCCTACAACAAATGACAACACAAGGGATGTGCCCTCGACCACTCAGGTCTGAGACCTGCAGCAGTGGGGAACTGTAAAGGACTAAATTTAATTCATTAAACAGAAATAAAATGATGACCTGCCTGTGAGGTCAAAGGCAACACAAACTTCATTCAAGACCATGAATGAACTAAATCTGAATATGTTGAACTGATCAATATACCTCAGTCAAAGAACTCATTTTAGAAAATTGTAACTTAAATTTTACTTAAACAATTCCTGACAGCTAAAGAAAGGAATAAAAGAAAAGAATAAGCTAAAAGAATAAAAGGTAAAATCTAACTATTCACAACTATTCAAAAGTGCATAATTCAGAATTATAACACCATTGATTTAAAGTCACCACAAAACCACAACACACTATTACAAATCCCGTTCAGGTGGAACTTAAGATACTGTGAGTTAATAAGTTATATTTTCCACCATCTAATCTGACTTCTTGCGTTTCATTTCCATTCCATCAAGAGTAAATCCTAATTCTTTCCAATCTTTCCAGAATGTTGTCCGTGCACCGCTGCAGCATACTAACCAATATGGCCGCCGCATACAGCCCAATTAAAACAATTATTGAGCATTTCGTTGCTGCGGTCCACTCCGCGCTCTCCAATACTTGTGCACTTCCCTGAAAACCACACAGTAAGACAGATCTACACATTCTACAGCTGCAGAACACTGTGTACTCCTGCTGTTGTTTTTGAATGAGTGATAATATCTGAACCGCAATGGAGACGCAGCCTGTGAATCTGTGCCACGATCAGTCGAATACAAATGTGCCATTTTAAGTCTCCCTGATACTGAAACACACCAGACGTGTTTAATATGTATATGGCTGGATCTCACCCGCCACAATAATATCAGGAGTAAAGTTGTAAATGACAGATGAGTGTGGAGCGTGTGTGTATATGTCTGCTCTTGATTTTATACCACTGCGGGAGCCCCACAAGGACAGTAAATGTCACACACACCTCACGCTGAGAGAAATTGATTTGTAAACATACTTTAAACAAAATTATACTTTTTTTGTACAATGTAAAAATTCAGAAAGGTTTCTATGAGGGTTAAGTTTAAGGTGAGGGCACAGACTGTGCTATCCCTCAGTGTGTGTGTGTGTGTGTGTGTGTCGTACAGGCTTCTCTATGATTAAAGACACTGTTATGAAATCTCTTTTTCACCCTCTTCCATACATTCATCAGACAGGCGCGTCTTTCTCTGATTGAAACTTGCAGCCCTAATTTAATGAAACTTACATTTCTGAAGAAATGACACAGTCAGCACTGTGTCCAATGAGAGCGCTTAAAACAGGAAGTAAAGATAATGTAAAATCATGGAATAGGTTAGCCACAGGAAAAAGTTCAATTCAAACTTTTAGTGTGAGATCTTTAATTTCCTCTCATACCAAAGACCTCAATGGACAAATGGCTGCGGGGAAAAGCCGACAGAACAACAGCAGAAGACATTCATACCCTGTGAGCCAAGATTTCATCCAACAAGCCAATTTCTGTCTCTCTGAATGCAGCAATGTGGAGAATTCTGGCACATTTACAGGTGAGATGAGCGATATGCTGGCCAATTCAGACGCAACGGTTAGATATCCATTTCCATATAACAGAGACATATGTCAACACAACTGCCTTTTAATTACTATTTATCCTTAAATGTTTTAAGTAAAACAGTTGCACTAAATCCAATAAACGCCTCAGAGCTTGTGAAGAAATCACTACTGGTGTGATGCCACAACTAGCAACACATTAAAGCCTGAAAGTGAAAAGTGACATGTACTTGTAAGTGACGGTTGCCCATAACTGAAGTGTGCATTTAACCCATCCTACTTGAGGAGTGAACACACACTGCAAGTCCTGAACACACACACACACTCCTGACCCGACTACTTAACCAGTAGACCACAACTGACTATCACACAGCAGCAACGCCATTGTATGCATCACATAAAAAATAAAGTGATAAAAGGTTGTGAGTTCTTTAATTATGGCAACTTTAAAAAGCACCACAAGGCAGAACATGGAGCGATATTTAATTATGAAAATCTCATACTTGATCTGCTGCTTTTGTTGTGGTTTATACGGCCGTGCAGAGAGGGTGAGCGCCAGTACAACGTCACACATGCGGCGCTTTATCTCCGCTTAAAACACACAAGTCTACAAATCCAGGATTTTCCATGCCTGTGTTTTAAAAGTTTTAAAAAGTAATAGAAGCAGAAAAATGCAAGTTTAAAGTGAATAGAAACCTCAACAGAGAGAAGATTGAGTTTAAACAATCACAGCAGACAGCGGTGAAAATACGACACCAGAGAGTTGAAAGCCCTGCGAGAGCAGACACAGATCTCACCCGCGCTGGGCGGGTCAATGGGGCGGATGCTATATCTCACCGGCTGGGCAAACACAGAGAGCGGTTCCGTCTGAGCGCGCGCGGCAGGAAGAGTCGTGAAGGCAGGGGTTATTCTGCAAGTCGCAGGGGTCACGGGGGCGTCCGCAGAGGGGGCCGGTGAAGAAGGGGGGGCAGGTGCAGGAAAACTCCCCGGGGGTGTCCGACTCTACACACTGTGCCCCGTTCAGGCAGGGCGAAGACAAACATTCCTCTACATCCTCCCCGCAGTCCACACCTGCCCAGCCACGAGCACAAATGCACCTGAGGGACAGAAATCAATGTTTTTAGAAGAGCAGTTAACAAAACAGTTTAGATTTCCACTGCGCGACACTTCCTAGAGGAAAACGAAATTGTACTATAGGTACGTTTGAAATTTCCTGACAAAATATGCAGCAATACCACTGGGACGCAGGAATAGCGCGCGGATGCAGCGGCAGCTGAAACCTAAGCGCAGATATCGCTATATATAGACCAGGTTTGTGGAAGAAAAGTAGTTTTATTGTCAGTGACGTATGCTAACAGAAGGAGACGCTAATTAGGCTAATTAGGTTGCAAACCTCCATTAAAACATGAACAATGTTCTGTCAGTGCATAAATGAATGAAAGAAACTGGAATGCTGAAGATGTGCACAGTTTTGGAGAGACTAACAATAGCGATCTAGCTTTGAAAGCATACGATTCTGGCCTCCCTCAGAGCTCTCCAAAGCCACACCTCCTACAACACAAACATACAGAGTTTGACAGGTACATTCGGGCTGAATGCAATGATTGGATGAATATTTAATGGTCCTACCACAGAAGAAACATAAATCTATAATATTTAGACCAAATAATGATGACTATCACGAAAAAACAAACAGCTGTCTGCATGTCTTCCCAATACGGGGCCCTTAAAGCCACTGAACTTTAACACAACTTTATTTAAATTAGCGTGGAAATATACCAACTGTATGTGACAAAATAATGTGTCAGGAGAGACAGTTGGTAGCATCGCCTCATTCTCTGTAGTCACAAAGGTGTGGTGCTGCGCTGTGGGGTATCGGTCACCCATCACACGTGACCCAACAGGTTAAAATATTCATGCATGAACAGACTGACACTTCTGGCACACAGTGACCTTGCAGGATAAAAGCATGTTCCCCCAGGGCCACACACACCAATTTACTGTCGCCCGTGGGGCTTTTTCACTAATGAATGTCACACATCTCTAAAAGTTTTTTTGTGTTCATTTTGAATCAGAATGACACAGCGTGCCGTCATCTCAACGCTCATCAACAATGAAAACGCTGCCTTAAACTGACACTTCACTCAGAAATGAAAATTCTCGGCTCATTTGGAAATCGTTTTGAATGTTTATGACTGACAGCTTCACTCACTTTTCACTTTCATTGTGTTTCACAAAGAAAAACATGATAGGCGATGATGGAAAATTAATTCGTTGAGGGGTCTACCTAGCAAACAATGTTCTAAGTTGTAAAAACGTTTCTCTAGCGTTTCCATTAAGTAACAAAAAATGTTTTTTAAACATTGTATTAATGTAAAGGTGTCATGTTTTTAAAATGTTCTGCTAACAACTTAAACAATGTTTGTAATACATATGATACGCAATGTTTAAACAATGTCGCACTGATGCTACTGCATGAATGTTTTTGATAATTGACAGAACCTTTAGAGAACATTAATGTTCTGAAAATGTTCCCTGTTAGTTGGGAAAGTCCGTCCACAGTGTTTCCAAAGATCCTACATGTAAAAGCAGAAAAAAATCTATGAAAGAAGAAACACAGACAGCGTCTGTTTGAAAAAGGTCAGACATGCTTTTCTTACAGATGTTAACTACACAAAATAACAAATGATTCATAATTACATGGTAGAAATATAAAAGACTACATGAGGGCAGTTTATTTTGTTGATATATTCTGTACTGGAGAAACACATCTGAGGGGGAAAAACAGTAAAGGATTTATTGTCTGTCATTAGCAACTTCCAGGATTTTACTAACATAATTTAAAGAAATACATGAGAAAGAAGCGACAAAACTGGAGACTTCAAAATGGGGCGAGACGTTTATTTGAACATTCGTAATAAAAACAGAATCACTGTTAGGAGATTCGGGAGAGCTGAGGGGATTTAAGGTTAATTGCACTATTGGTCTGAGAAGCATTAAATCCCAGACAGCTGGAAGTAGGACACAGGGAGGTTAGAGCGCGAGCTGGGATTAAATTCACCACAGAGTGAATCCGAGAGAGATCTCTGCATTCCACTTGGTGGCAGTGAGCTTACAGTAGTGCCACCAATGTCTGCCTTAAACCCACAGCCTCCCTCCCTCTCTCTCTCTCTCTCTCTCTCTGTCTCTCTCTCTCTCTCGGCCGCAGCGAGAGGGCACATTAGGTGGAACAGAGGCAGCAGTTTTTTCCTCAAGTGAGTCACTGATCGTGAGACACCTTCTCCTGCTGTGCACCATTGATGGATTCATTTGTTTTACCTGCCATCTGCAATTCATTATCTCCAACATTTGCGGGAGCGACGCGAGCGACTCGCTTCTGAATGCTGCTCATCTCAGAGTTTCTGGATTTAGTCATCATTTTTGTCTTTTGACAAAACGACTGTTAAAACGTGTCGACTTTCTCACGTCATTCATTTTATTTTTAGCCCATTATACTCTGACTAAAATGTCATCGCTTCTGTGGACAAAAATAGCATTTCTGTTGATGATAATAACGTTTTAGTTGCAGACAAATGACAAAAAACACGCGCCAGACTGTAAAACATGACAATTGTTCCTGAAAACCATGAGCTGCTGAAATAACAGCTTTACAGTGAGTATTATTTACACTGAACAGTTACACATTGCCTGATTTTTATACCTTTACCATTTTTTATTAAAGCTGCAATCTGTAACGTTTGCCTCTCTGTCACCATCTCTGTTTGAAACACAACATTACAGGTTACTGTTCTTCACAGACGTTAAAGTCAAATGAAATCAAACTGACATTTGAGAAATTGGATTTGACAGCTCAAATATAAAATTATAAATTATAAAGCAAATAATGTTACATATTGCAGATTTAATAAAATGCATTTAGTTTTCAGCATTTTTGACTATTAAACTAAATCTAGCACATTGTTCCAGCTACACTAGTTACACACATTTTTACACCTTCAAAGACCGCCTCAGTAAATTTTTTAATGAGTTTTAACACGTCACAGGACAGAAGGTGCCAAATCTTCATGTTGTGTTCTGCTGAAAGTCAATACTGGTTCACACAAGCAGATTTCCCCTGCAGCAGCCCACCTGTATGCGTTGAGGAGGTCCGTACAGGTGCCGTTGTTTTTGCAGGGGTTTGACGCACACTCATCGCTCTCCTGTTGACAGAACTGCCCCTCCCAGCCTGGCAGACACTGGCAGCTGTAACTCTGAAATGTAAATGAAAGAGCAAATGAAAAGATAATAAACAGCAGCATAACTCTTTCATCTAACCCTTGCCTTGACCTACATAAACGCAGCCCATTTAGTCACTGATCTACTGCCGCACATCCAATTGTTTATATTTGGACATCCTATTAAAACGAACAACAAACAGCAAATGAAAGAATAAAGGAAAGACCCAAACTTCTGTCATTATTTACTCATCATCATGTTGCGCTTTAGTGCATTTTATAGGATGCCACCCCATCTAACAGTTTTAGCTTGTAAGAATGTTACCCTTTCTAGGAAATTATATTAATCAAAATTTTCTATGAAATACAAATAAATTAAGTTACTCAGAGACATCACTGGTTGTCCAGCTATAGTGTGCTGGATTATAAATCTTTTGAGGCCATAAGATGGTTCTGGGTGAAACACAGACCGAAATTTTACTCATTACTGCTAAAAATCTTCCATTCTGCTGAGCTCTCGAATCTCATTTGTTCGCACCTCCTAAAATGTGGTGCGTGAAAACGCTCCGGGCCAGTGCATTCACAACGAAATGGAAGATTCTCAGCAAATAACAATTCTGGTCCCTGACACACAAAGCTGAAAAGGGCCTGTAATATTATTCTTGTATATCTTTTCCTGGACTTTGTTATCTACTTTATTGTATGATAAAAACGGCATGAAAAACAAAAAGCATTTGACAAGGTGAGTACATGTGTTATTTTTGCATCTGTTCTTCCACACGCAAAACAAAAACTGCATCTTCCTGTCTTTCTCTCTTCCTCAGAACACATGCGGTAGGGAGGTGTATTCTGAACATATTGTGTTTTATAATTTGCAGGGCAACCTGTGGGCAGCTTTAACTCTCAGCCCACCTACTACTGTATTAACTGCAAATGTATTTAGCATGCTTTTCAAACTTGTTATTTTTATGGAAGAGCAAACCATTGCTATGCAAATACACTCCCTCGTCCGCCCACCGCTGCACATCAGATATTCCGGCATGTGTTTAAAGCCATAGAAACTATTAATTTTGGCATAAATTACTCCAGAAATCTGCATGAACTACACATTTCAAAGAGAAAAATTTAGCATTACACCCCATGCGCATCAGAAACAAATAGCACTTGAAGCGCATGAAATGCATTTTTACACCTTTAATGCGCTGGCTCTGTTTACGCGGCTAAAATGTTCTCATGCACGGCTCGAAAAGAAGCTGAAGAGTAAATGCGTTTTCTTAAAATGCAGTCAAATCTATGACCCCATTTACACCCACTGTAGAATTAATGTCTCTCTAATAACAGTATTAAAAACAGGGTCAAAACAGGGTCCGAAATGCTTGTATTCACTCAAGCCACACTCAGAAAGACGCGAGCGCACGCACACGTAAACCCTAATGCATTCTGACGCGTCCCAGACGGCAGCGAGCGACGGCCTACACAACTGTCAATCAAGAAGTGTGGCAAACTTTGCATTATGCATGCTTTTAAATATGTCTGATTAAAATGTGAAAGGCACACATATATACAGGCATGCAAACACTTCCTCAGTATTCCTCACACCACCAGCAGTAACAGATCGTGGGAAAGACTCACATCTGAAATTCATGCACTGCACCAAAATAAGAATCTGCAGATCCACTTTAAACATGAAATGCATTGATGTTAGTTCATAACATTACGCATGTTTGCGAGAAACGTTAAACCAATAAGCTGCTTAAACATATTTTGAGCTCCTCCAACATGCGGTAACATGTCTGTATACACCACATACTGTACAGATGTACAGTTTTGTACAGTATCACCACTAGCTCTGATGTTTTAATGACCTTCCATATTTATTTCTCCAACTGAACAAAAACTACAGGCACATAAATAAATATGTACAACACAATGTTTCTTCACACAGTCCCAACTCTTTCTCAGAATCCAGCTATGGGTGGAGATGCATCTGGGACGTCTCAGCCGACCACACCTGACAGGATCACCTGAAACGGATTTAACCTGCAGGTTAAACCAGTGCTGCTGTCCTTCTATCACTGAGAACTGAACAACTTTCCTCCCCTCCACTTTGTCATTAAAGTTTTCATTATGAAAATTAATCACTGCGGGGGCTTGGCGTCTGTTATTTTGCATTGCAAAGGTTGTTTGGTCTGGTCCCTGGCAGTTGAAACCAGCGCAGGTTTGCGCAGTCGAGGGATGTTTGGAGTTCCTCATCAGTGCTGCCCTGCGGCCAGAACCCGCGGTGCATGCTAATCTGTGCTTCATCCAGACACAGACACAGTGTTAAGCTCTGCCTAATGTCATTTAAACACTGCAGGCCTTATTCATAAGACAGAAGAAGCCATGCAGACGTGGTGTGATAGATCAGATGCCTCCAGAAGACTCTGTTTCCACCTCTGGCTACAAATAATATCATCTTATTTAGGCTGCTAAATCATCCGTCGGGATCGCAGGTCTCTCACGCTACCTGAGGTTACGGAGTATTTTTATTCCAGCTGAAGTAAATAACTAACTGCATAAACACTGGAAAGAAGTTAAACGTGCATCTGTGAGAGGATTTCAGAAGCGAGCTCGTCTCTCCCCATGCCGTCGCGAGAAGCAAAACTTCTGTTAAAAAACTTGGAATATGATAATTGTGAGAGAATTAGAAACGTCTCGACTATACCAGCTTCATTAGTGCCTGACACTGTGCACCGAACGACCACAATAAAGAGAGTAACCAGAGAAAAACACGCTCATGTTTTATGTATAGCCCCTGCATCTTTAACAATAATGTGAGGATAACTGTCCGCACTGTGTTTCGCTTGGTGAGTTTTTATGCTTTACAGATTTAGCATGCATTATGTTTGCTTGTTCAAAATACTAAAGTGTTGCTGCTAACACCAAAACACCATCTTTGGGTCAAATCAGGAATGTTTTGGGAACGTGTATCTGGGCTGTATTATGTCAGTAAGAGTTTCTAATCTCATCACCCAAACACTTTTAAAAATAAAAGGTTCCTAACAGAAATGCCATAGAACAACAGTTTTTGTTTCCCATAGAACCATTCAGTTAAAGGTTCTTTAAAGAATAATTTCTTTCTTAGCTTTTTTAGTCTGAGGAACCTTTTGTGACACAACGGTTCTATGTACCTTAAAGGTTCTTTAGAGAACAACACACCCAAAAACGGTTCTTCCATGGCATCATGAAACAGTTTTAGAAGTGTAGCTACAAAACGATAAAAACGAAGTGGAATAAAACCTCAATCTTCTCTCCACTCGCCTCTGAATCCAAACAATTCGACGGTTTCACGCACATTCCAGCCAAGATGAATTGAATCTGATTCCAGCTCTGGTGTCTATTGTGTTTGTCCTTCCACACGGACTGGGCAGGTGGTGACTCCTGTTGGCTAATCAGCATGAGAAAATGTGCATTCTCACACAGCGCGAGAAAGGTCAAAGTAATTTACAGACTGTATGAAAGAGATACGGTCTCCCGCGCCCCTCTGCAGCCCCCGCGCATCATCCGCCCCTCGTCCCTGCAGCCGGAACCAGCCTGCATAACTGCAGCATTTAACAGCTCAATTACATGCCGGCTAAACTGTTTCCCAATCAGTGATTTCATACCTGCAACAGCAGAACAATCTTTAAAACCACTCATGCACTCATTCTACTATTAAAACACATAGAAGCTATTAACACAGCGATGCTAATCCAAAACTTTACTGCCGGTTGTAAACGCGTCCGATGACAATTGCGCCATATTTCTTTGAAATTGCTTTGTTTACATTTGTAAGCAAGAACAAATATCTTCATTTCTGAGAGCGTAATGGCTTTAAAAGACACCACAGCTTACGATTTTAGGTTCTAAACATTTTCGTTATGTTTTCATTAAGTAACGTTTTAGTAATGTTCAAAACATCTAGTTTATTTTTAGATGTATTGCCATTATTGCTTTAAATACACATTTTTAATTGTGTAATCTTTTAAAACATTTGACTAATTACTTACAAATGTTACTAAATACTAAAAAATCTACTAACATCAGTTCAAAAATCATTTGGTATCAAAATGTATTAAATTATTTGATATGTAACATTCTGTTTCCTGTTGAGAACTGTGACCTCACATGTCTCTCATGTACAGCATCTCACGCCAGAAAACAAAACTGCACGCTGTAAGAAAAAAGGTTGATTTCTTAAAGACACAGTTGAATCAAACTGTCAGCATTTACTTGCCCTCATGTCATGCCTGAAAAACAGAGAAAATGAGCAGATTAAAGTGTTATTTTTACTTCATGCAACGTGCTGGATTAGTCTGATTTGTGATTGATGAATAATTAATACATTCTTTTGTAAATTAGATCAATGGATTCACTGAAAAGATTTAACTCTGTCCCGGACATGTTCCTAATAAAACACTAATAGGACAGACCAGCAGAGAATCATTACACTGAACAATGGCTCATATTTTTTAAAATCATACTATTAAATAAAACAGCTAGTCATGAAGCCATACGTACTTTCTGGAGCTTAAAGGATTCAGCAGTCAGTAACATGAGGGCAAGTAAATAATGACAAACTGTTTATTAAACTACATTAAACCTGTTAAATGAACGCAAAACTTTCTCAGCAATCTGCGCTGGATCGTCATCTTGCCATCATCTCACACATCAGATCATGTTTTGTCAAGGTCACCCTACGAGCACCTCAGAAAGCATCTCACTCCCTGATGAAAAACAGCTTCTCAAATCATTAATTAACCCAGCGTGCGCGAGAGCTAATATTCCCGTCTGCAGCGCGCAAAACCGCCCACCTCTGGGTTTGGAAGGACACCGCGAGTAGCCCAATTTTATTCTCTGCCTCCATTCAGAAAGCAGGACCTGAGGTTGCATTATTCAACATGAATAAATGATAAACTATTTTTTCCCTCCTGTTCTGTTCACAGAGCACAGGAATAAAAATAGAGGAAGGGAAGAAAAAGTGTGCGAGATAAATAAGAACAGAACGAACTGGGGAGGGGAGGCAACGTGTGAAATGAGAGCAGAGGGGCCGGTTCTCGCTCTGGCTGTATGAGTTTTGGGTTGCTGAGGGGAAGGAAAAGGCGATTAGCGATTGGAGCCAAATAACCGCATGTCACACCGGCTCCTGAGCTGATGACTGGGCCTCATTGAGTCCCTCATTGTTCTGGGAGACTGTGAGGTAACAGAAGCTTAATCTACGGAAGAAAGTCGCAATCAGCTGGAAGAATGACGAATCGTGTTGTGTTGGCATTTTACAAACAACGTGTAACATGATGCACTTAAGTGAAATTTAATATTCAGCAGGAATATTACATCTATAAAAAGCTAGCTGCTTTTTATAGATGGTCAGGCTGTGAGAACTAAACTAGAACACCAGATTAGCCAGGGCAGAGGACCAGCTAGGCTAGTTTAAACCGACAAACACTAGCAAAATAGTTTGTGCAGGTTTAATATAATTTCTTCATTAGGGTGAAACGCGTCAGGTGTAATATTACTGTTTATTATTAGTTTCTGCAGAAAACAAAAGTTGTTTCAGAGGTGCAGAAAGTACATTCCTTTCCTGAAAAAACTAAAAGTAACATTCACTGATGAATTGTGCAAAATAAGAGCAGGGACATTTATTAGGAAACTAGATTTGCAATTCTTCAGAAATACCAATTCTTGCAAGACAGGAGAAACATTAATAATTTAGGTAAGCTGTGATTTCATGCCTCAGTTCTGTGCAAATAAAACATTGACACAGATACGGTTTTAATATCTCAGGTCAGCCCAGGATTGACTTAAACTTGATACATTACACAGAAAACAATAATTAATAACAGACGTTAAAGCATGTGAGTGATTATGTATTTTGTTCTTTCATTATGGGATGTATCTGGAAAATAGCAGTTAGCTGGTGATGAATTGTATTTACCAGATGGAGGTCCAGGCATGTGGAGTTGTTCTCACACATGTTGTTGGTACAGTCATTAATGTCCTGTTCACACCTCAATCCAGCATAACCAGGGTTACACAAGCAGTAAAAACCAGCCACAACTGCAGAGCAAAGAGGAAACACAAATATCTGTGCATCAACAAACCATTGAAAGTATCTGCATTTGCATTTGGGTTTAAAAACACTGTAATTCAAGAAAATTGTGGGAACAATAATTTACATTGATTGCGTCTCATTTTCAGAGCAGATTATGAAATGAAATACCCAGAAATCTGACCTGACTAAGCCAGTGATCAACAACGCTAAAAATAAACAGGAAGTAAATGCACATATTCCTCAGTAACAAAATGTAAAGATACATTTACTTAAAGCAAAATTCATTATTTATTTTACTTACCCCACTGGTGTTTTGTTTATTCTTAAACTTACACTTAAAAAAAAACTGCTAACGGCTAAAGAAAAATTTATTGTCTGAAAATGAGTCTAAATATATCATGCAATTTTGCTTTAGCAAATCTTACATCTCGTGTTGTTAGTATATTTATTTTTACTGAAAAAACCCAGCACATGGTGTTTGCAGTGCAGGGCAACTTTACCAACATTAATGGATAAAACGCAGTTTTCCAGTTTTCCACCTCTAGACTTTCCCTGATGTCCCTGAAGGCCGTTGATTTCTCCCTCTGTTCTTTCCAAACCTTTGTTCACAAAAGCTTATCAGTAAAAACTGGCTTTTCTCTGCTGCTGTGCTTCTGCGGTATTTATATTCTCTCTGGCAGCTGAAAACACAGCGTGTCCAATTAAATGTAAAAAGTGTGTTTGTGAAGCTGTCTCTTACAAATTCTACAAATGTGTCATGTCCACTGTCTTTGTGTTCTGTCTGCCCGACCCGCCGCTAATGACCCATTTCATGAGCTTTTAATCATTAGCGTTCTGAGAGGAACGTGGCCCGTCTATCTGCAGCGGAGACCGGTGAGGGAGGTAATTGTGGGTTCTTATAGGAGCAAATTTATTACCAGGAGAGTCCCAGGATTTTTCATTATCTCTGAGATTCATCATGTAATCCATACTGCCACTCCATCTTTGCGGGTGTAGCCACGATTACTCTCATTAAATGCTTGGGGTGCCGAGTGGCACCCGTATTACTCACAGCAGCTGCTGAGAGAGACACCTTTCTCTCCATCTCTCTCCACACAAGCGCAGAAATCTCCGAGGGCCCTGAGGGATTACACGCGTACGGGCCGCGGTGGCGCGGTCTGGGTGGAAGTAAATAGGTTAACTTTGTTTGTCGGAGCGTGTTGGGATTGATGGTGTTGCTGGACCTGACAAAGGGGCTGCAGATCTGAACAAGTATCGGAGGAAAACGTGGTTGCTAAGTTACAAAGTTGCCCCACATCTGTTACCATCCTGCCTTTGAACAAAACACTGTTTTGACCACAGGTCGCTCGGATAAAAACATCTGCTAAATAAAACAAAGTAAAATACTAAATGGCACATCAATGTACACTATACTTAACTATGATTTATTATATTAGATTATTCAGTGTAAAGTATACTATACTATAGTACAGAACAGTGTATAGCATAATCTACTATAGTAGAATACATAATGTACAGCATAATATAGCACAGTATATACTGTATATAGTTTAGCACAGTATAGTACAGAGTCCTGAAACAAAACCCATCAGCACATTTAAACAGCTTAAAAGCTCTTTTACAAAGACCACTGAAATGACTTCTAGACGCGGTAATATATCGTTTTTGGCTGAGAGATCTGATTAGTTCTGCCTTCTAAAATAAAAAAAGTACAACTTCTGAATGGAAGCATTAAATTCTGTGTTTATTACAATCCTGTAATGTTCAGACATAAAGGGGGATGTTAGCAAGCTGTTAGCAAGAGCGCATTTAGACAAAATGGATATTGGACAACATGCGTTGAATTAGAAACATTGAGTTTTTTTACTGCATGAAGGGGAGAGTTTACAGCCTTCTACAAAAACTGTAAAACTTTGGATAGTTGAAAAGCCTCGTCTTGTCTCCAGTGTCACAGCAAAGACAAACTTTAATGTGTCGCATGAAACAACAACAGTTTAGCGTTTATGTTTCATCAGTTATCTAGTGAATGTGTCACAGTTTTACCTGCATCACTGGGTTAAAACCAGGTGTTACTCACACAGAGACACTCTTAAATAACACAGATTGTGCTTTAGTTATAATATATTCTCTGAAGGAAGTAATACAACGTCACCAACGTGCTGTGGAGTAAGATGTGTAAAGTTACTAGAACGTGACTCACGTTTTAAATGGACTCAATCACACTGCAGTTGCTAAGACACCTACCATGAGCAAATCTGAGCCAATTTCACAATGGGTGCTGTAGTGATTGTTTGTTCTGACCCTGTTTACAAACTCCATCAACACAACACTGGCTGAACTAGCCAGAAACAGGACCGCAAACACAAGCGTGAATAATAAACCACAGACCAGCAGACTAATGAGTCATTTGAGCTACATGACAGTTTCCCTTGTGAAGTTTGTGTTTCTGTCAAAATTTCCCTCAAAACTTCAACCTAAGCCAGATAACAGAATAGCAGCACATAACAACAAATATTTTCAGAAATTCATTTATTTATTAAGATCTATTTAAAGCTTTGCAATCTGGAATCCTTAAATGACAACATCTGTCTGATCTCAGGTTTTAATCATTTATGCAGATGCAACGCAAAAGGACAGAAAATGCATTTTGGCTTGTAGAGGGAAAACAAAACCCTGTCTTGGGCTTTCATTGTATTTCTGTGAGTCTGTATAGAGTCACTCTTTTCTCATAGTTTCAAAAATACTCATTAAGTACCAAAATAAAATTTGGGGACACCCAGTTAATAATTGCAGACCACTAGGGGTCCCCAGGCCTCACTTTGAGAACCATCACAGAGTTCCTCAGCGAGGGTTTATTTGTTTAACTTTTGGCCTCACACATATTGGGGTGAGTTCAGGGGTTCAGGGCTGAAAAACAAGCATTTACCGTCGTAACAGAAGCCGTGCTGACAGGGGCTGGAGCTGCACTCGTCTATGTTGATCTCACAGCGGAGACCGGAGAAACCCTGAGGACAGTCACACCTGAAGCCCAGCGGGAACAGCACAGGATCGGCCTCCGGCACACACTCAGCCCCGTTATCACACGGATTACCGGCCTCACAGGGGAGAAACTCACAGTTAATCCCTTCAACACAAACACAAAGACATACGACTGTCAGCAACGTCAACACCAGACAAATTTTAACTTTCTATTCGCTACACATTCTCAAAACTAACTTAAGACACTTGTTTTCTCATTTTGGCTCATTGTAAGTCAGTTTAGAGCAGTTTGTCTCACCAACAGACCCTCAGGATGGCCGAAAATTATTTAAAATAAGACAAAAAAAAGTTTAAAACATGCTACATCAAATAAAAACATATTCAAACACATTTCTAGTTTATTCTAGTAAATGCACATATTCTAGTAAATTCTTGATTATTTTAAATGGACAGAAATGATGGATTATGGAGTTGGCAGGAGGTGAAGTCAAAACTTTTGAGGTCCCCTGGTGACCACCTGTAAATATCAAGATGCTCTTAACTAGTTGTTTAAACTGGTTACTAGCTGAAGCAGCTAAACTGGTATACAAATGCTTGTTTGTAGCAGGATATAGATTTCATTTCAGAATAAAGCAAAACAAGATGCGTTTAAACCCAAAAACAT
Organism: Yasuhikotakia modesta; assembly: GCA_036877545.1. Lineage (NCBI taxonomy): Eukaryota > Metazoa > Chordata > Actinopteri > Cypriniformes > Botiidae > Yasuhikotakia > Yasuhikotakia modesta. The sequence goes on along the minus strand of JBAJNP010000686.1, from coordinate 39,909 downwards.
GGTACAAGCGAGACAGGCAGGTGAGAACATCTCTAATGAAAATTAATCACACGCTTCAGCTTGTGTAATCACACACGCGGCGCTGCTGAGAAAGCGGCTGTCATCAATTCTCAAGGTTTCATTTTAAGCTTGCAAACAAATAGCCACTGTATTTAAACTGCAGTCTAGACGCTGGATCATTCGGTTAAGGAGAGCTGCGTAATGGGCAGGTTAATGTTGGCGTCTCATCTTTGCAGCATCTCTGCAGATAAACCCAGTGTGGGTTTGTGTCTCTATATACAGCCAAGAGTCTGTTGCCGCATCTTTTCTCCTCGACTTCAAAACAGAATAACCGATATCATCATTATCTCTGACAGCCTCATTTGCTCGTCTAATGGCAGTGTGAGCCGTGATCTCTGTTAGAATATAAGCAGCCGTGATTGAACGGCCCTCATCGATTTTAGATGAGCTGAGATCTCGGTCCAGAATTGACCAGCTGAGCAGCACGCATACACAAAACAGCGTCCAGCAAACCCAATAATACAGCCCTGTGAAACAGGTGTATATACACACACACTAGATAAATCTCAACAGTTTCCTGATCAGAATAATGTAGTGTAACAGGACAGAGCGCCAGAGGAAATCTATCCTGACATTTGGTCCGATTCGGCCTCGGAACACCCTGTTATTACCAGTATAAGGTGTGTGTGTGAATACTAGACTTACTGCAACATATTATCCCCACCAAAATATTGCACAGGAAGCTCCTATATTAAGCTTAACATCAAGCTACATTTAAATGAAAAGCAGGAGGTGGGGGCTAAACCAGGAGGCGGCACCATCACAACCGCCACACTTCCTTTTAGAAACGTTTAAGTTCATCCCCACCACTTTACAAAATATGTCATTTAAAAGGTTTGGCTGTAACGCTAAGAAAATGTTTAGCAGGCTACATCAAACGAGGACCAAGCAGGAGTCTTTGCCAACCGGTGGCTTTGGTGGAGACGTGGTAATCTGGTAATCTCTCCTGGCAAGCGTCCACACAGCTGCCTTTCAGCACAGATTACCAACTACATGTTACATCACAAATTACATTCAACCCCGCTAACAAGTTTACATTGTGAGAACGTTTCTCTAAGGTTTCAGTCAAGTAACAACAACGTTAACAATGAAAGTTCAAGCATTCAAAACATCCAGTTTTAAAAAATAAAAATATAAACGTTACTGCTTGGTTATCAAAACATTGTTTAAACATTTTTTAAATTTTAAAACTTAAGAATAATAAACAAAATAACATTTTTGATAAAAAATGTATAGATATAGATATACAGAAATAAATATATATGCTTGAAAATGTTCTGCTAACATTACTGCAGGACTAGAGTATATGTTTTACTAGCGTTTAGAGAACGTTCTGAACACGTTCCCTGTCAGCCAGGAAGCTGATCAGTCTTATAATGGCGATCAAACTTGTTTTCTGTGTATTTATGAGTGATTGGTTATGTTTGGGCCGTGGCGGACCGGACTGCTGCAGTTCAGACAGGTGAGAGGAGGTAATTAACTTTGCTGTTCTTCAGTCTCTCAGTCTTCATTACCTTTGAACGGAGGGGCGCACCGGCAGGAGTAATTACCCGGCTGGTCAATGCAGGTGCCTCCGTTCTTACAGGGATACGAGACGCACTCATCCAGGTCCAGTGAGCACTCAGAACCTTACAAACATACAGAGACACGACTGCTGATGTTAACATTCACATTCATCAACACATGGTCGTTAAACGGGGCTGTTTATGTATTACTAAGGTAAGGGGGTCCCACTCAGATCCTGTACAGGGGTCTTCTCTAGAAAAATATCATGCATCATAAATATTATAATATCATCAATATTATATTATAATTATGATTATAGTATTATGTAAATTTGAAAATATCAAATGAAAATATCTATGGTATTGATTATCATACTGCAAACAAACACTTACATGCACTTAAATATATGTCTATACACACACACACACACACACATCTGAATGTCTGATAAGGTTACACACACACACATACACACACACACACGTCTGAATGTCTGATAAGGTTACACACGCACACATACACACACATACACACACACACACATATACACACACACCTGTGAAACCTGAAGGGCAGATGCATTTAAAGCCGTCTGAGAGATCCAGACACATGCCGGCGTTCATACAAGGTGAAGACTGGCATTCATCAATGCTGATTTCACACAAAGTGCCTGAGAGAGACAGACAATGAGACGAAGAAAATACAAAGAAAAAATCCCATGCCAACCAATTATAAGCTAAAGTTTCCAAGGCACAAAGAATTGGGAATAAAAGTACAAACAATTCTAAAATCCATTTTAAGCCTTCGAGCAACACATCTGCTAGTTAGAAATGAAAGTAGAAGGATTTACATTCTGTTGGGCCGGAGATTCCTAAACTCTAGCCGAAGTTTGACTCATGCCACCAAATTAGCCCATTTCCTTTCCAATCTACATAAACATGGATGATTTAAGTGGAAAACCCTCCTCTGGAAAAATAGGGGCATTTTTAGTTCCCGTCTGACCTCATGTGTATTTGAAAAGGTTGTTGGTAAACTAAACAGATGACAAAATGATCATATCTCATTAAACACATAGCATTAAATGCTTTTATTCCAATTCAGTGTGTGGAGTCAGCTGTAAGTAAACTATTTGTATGCAAGAAATGCAAAATTAACAGCTTTTTATGATGCCTTTGAAAACACTCCAACATGCTTTGATTATCCAATAGCGTGAGACTTTTCCAAATAATGGCGCACCGGGGCGGGGCAGGGAAGGTAGGGGGCGTGTCTTAAACGCTAGCGGTTCCATTAGACGCATTAGTGCTTTTAAGTTAGAGATAAATCTATTTAATGTTTTAACATCAATTTAAAAACAACTTATTTAAATCAGTAGCAACAGAGCCGCTAATCAGTTTATTTATACATCTTTGATTAACTCAGTTAATGTCTATGAAGCGTCTGCTAAAACGGCTTGTCACGAGTCTGACAGCTCACCGTTTGATTCTAAATGACATTAAGCCGAAGCGCCTCATGCGTCTGAAAACTCACTAACCTAACGGGTGACATCAGTCATCATTAGCCAATCATCTCATACCTTTCCATCTTTGACTCATTAAATCATCTTAGACAATTTGTCTCCCAAGATAGTCTGTTAAACTCTGACAGCGGGGAACAATTGTGTACCTGTGGTTCCGGCGGGGCAGAGACAGCTGAAGGTGTTCAGCTCATCAGAGCAGAAAGCGTCGTTCTGACAGGGTTGACTAAGACACTCATTTACTTCAATCTCACAGTTATTACCTTGAAAAGAAGGGGAAAGGTTCAGTTAGTTAGGGATTTCCTCACAAACGCAGCGACCGCGATGCCCCTTCCAATAAAACGGACACCGAAGGGTGCGACGGTAGCTGAATGCGGCTTAGGAAATAAACAGATGGTAAACTAATGCCTTACAATACAGGGGCAGATCCGAGGCCACAGACCTTTTAAATACGGCTGCACCGAGGGGAATTGAATGTTAGAAAACGGGGCGCAGGAAAAATTGCTCCGGAAAATTGGTTTTGGTGGACTTACCGATGAAGCCAGGCGCGCAGAAGCAGTCGTAGCCATTGATAGCATCTTTACAGATGCTGAGCTCACCGCAGGGTTTATCCACACACTCGTCCGTATTTACCTCACAGAACCGGCCTCTTAACCCTGACCGAAGATGAAAACAGGTTGGGGGTTAAACGCATGCGCCAGTGGAGGTGTGAAGGGAGCGTTCGGCAGGCGGGAAAACCACTTGAAAAGAATCATCAGGAGAAAGCATCAAAGGCATCACACTTACCAGGCAAACATTTGCAGAGGAACCCTTGAGGGAGAAGATCCACACACTTTGATCCATGATGACACAATCCCTCCACACAGCGGCTGATGGACGTTTCACACAAGCGGCCTGTGTAACCGTGACGACACGTACACTTAAAACTGCCCCCTTGCTCCTCGCATGCGGAGGTGCCCTCAGCTTCACACGGGTTTGAGGAGCAGCCAGTGGCTGGTGTGGAGCAGTCATGTCCTGTGAATCCTCAAGACAGAAAAAAGTTTGTTTGACATCTTGCCACTGTGGACACCACACACACAAACTCACAAACTCGCATACAAACACCACACACACAAACTCACATACAAACACACACACACACACACAAACCTTATCCATATGGGGACATTTCAAAGACTTCTATTGTTTTTACACAGCTACTCAGAAACACAGCCACACTCTAACACAAAGTAAACTTCATCATTTTTACAACCTAAAGAAAGACTTATTTACTTATTTATCCTTTACTATTTTTTATAGTGTTTTTATAAATAAAGGCATCCCCAAAAGGTTGTTTTGCTCAGATTTCAGGTTTTACTGACTTCTGGGTCCAAATTCATCCCTGGTGAAAATTCTTGATCTGAAAGTCAAAACTTGGAGCACCGGACAGCAACATCCTGACTTACCCAAGACAAACGAACACATCGAACCAATAAACCTAATGAAATAAACCTTATAAAACTTAAGCCAACCTGGCCAGTAAAATGGTTTACTCAGAAATCGAAATCTGTGCTATAGGAACCATATTTCACCCGGCAGACATTTGCAATAAGTCTGTCTCTGTTGTTTGGATGGAGCCGTTCCACAGATGTTCAATCAGTGACGGCGGTGGAAGTTCTTATCTAGCAGAGACGGCAGATTAAAGCTCGACAGCCGCTCGAGTAACGCAGAGGTCACAAGCCAAGAACACGTCTTGTCATCACAGATCCAATCGGGTGGCATGTAATTGACATAGCTAATCTGAACCGGCCCACGAGTGAATGTAAACAGAACATTTGGGTTTACATTAGAAATCACAAAAGCTGTTTCTTAAGCTGTCTTGTTACTTTATTTTCCTGCGTCTGATTAAATGACAGCAATATTACTGTAGAGAAAAGAAAAGCTGTTTTAATTTTATGTTCTGTCACAAATGTGTAGGTCCTACTGCCATGTTAATGTCTGTGTGCCTTTCTGTCACGTTTTGATGTAAATCCAAACTAAAAATGAAAAGACTGAACGCTGGAGGGGAGTGGTTAACCGCTTTGGCTCCGCCCAGATGATGACATCATCAGATGGTCTGCTGTTCCAGAGGGAAGTTCCTTTTCAGATTTTGATAAAAGGTCACATTTAGAAAAAAATGAGGTACACAAAAATCATTTATAATAAACAGTAGATTATTCCATCAAAACAGTATATTTTGAAGTCATCTACTCCTCGGATGGACTGAGGTGAAGCACGATTTGGGTAAACCGTTCCTTTAAGAAATGAGCAATCACATCTCCCAAAAGCTTTCAGAGGTGACGAACACAAGCAGGGCGTCCAGTGGCTGTGAATGGGGCGGGGGAACTGAGAGCTGTTCAGGAGGAAGGCTTGTGGATCTTTCGACGTAATCAATGTGACATTGGGAGTACCACATCTCTCTTTCAGAGCTTGTGCCGCAGACGCTGATGTCTCTGTGATGGCTGCTTGTGCTACACATTGTGACTGAAAATGAAGGATGGAACCATCTCTGTACTGGCTACAGGGAACCCTGGAGTACACATGATAAAACTACAACACTATAAGATGCTTTGCTGGGCCACAGAGCAGAAATCGGTTCCAATACTGGTTAAAATGACATCCATGCAGCGTATACTGCATGGCGTTTTATAACCGAGCCTCAGAGCAACAATATTGAGTTCCCACTATACAGAGGTATAAACTATACGATAAGTATAAACATTGTCTTAAATGTTTCTTTTAAAGTCATTAGAAGAAATGAGAGAATAAATATATGCGCACTAGAACGAATGTAATGAGAAAACACAGTTTCAATACACACAGCTTTATAAGAAAAATACTGTCTGAGAAGTTCACTAGTGAGCGGGCCAAGAGCAAAGAAAACTTCTTTTATTGCAGACTTTGGTGCCTTGGCAAATTTGAGAAGAGTTTGTGACATTGTCGAGATCTCATCTAAACTCAGGAGGAGAAGTTTGAGACTTTATCTCAGGAGAAAATCTGAGCAGTAGGAAACTTCAGAGCAGATCTCAGACTGTCCTCCACCTCAGCTCACATGAGTGAATCAAGCACAAACTTGATAAGGGTCAACGTCACCCAAACATCAAATTAACAAATGCAGCATCATAATTAAACCAGAGTAATTAAATCAGGTTTGTCCAGCTAACATTGCGGCACATCGCAGCGCAGACGTGTTGAAAAGAGAAGTTAATGATTCTGTCATGAAGATAACAGCTCTCTTAACAGAAAAGTGAGACTTCACCTATAAAAGTGGTGTGATATATCCCAGTCCTTTCTCAACAGCTAGCAGAATGTTTTCATTCACTGTGGAAATATACCACACAAAGCTCTGCTGGAGTACAGCGCGTCCACAGACCAAGCGAGGAGATACGGAAGAGTCTGGAAATCATTAAAAGAGCCATTATTTCCACACAAAACATCAATTCAAATATTTGCAATTTCAATTATTGTGCAACTTTTGAGTTCCTCCAAGAGATAAGCTCATTTTACTTTCGTAAACTAGCTGCTATTACGAAAAGCTACTGTACTGTTTATAACTAGCTACCAGGCCAAAAACATCATTGATTTGTTTGGCTAGTTGTAACTCAATAGGGTCAAAATAATCATTATTTACACTTGGCTCAATTTTTACACCCTTTTTTGGATCAATAAATGTCATAAATCTTCCTTGGTATTTAAAACGCAATTAACAGCAAACACAAAAGCACACAAAACATCACAACAGAAGACTGGAGGAGTTGTGACGGGACTTTTGCTACTGTGGAGCTGCGTTAAAACAAACAACTTTTCTAAACGCCACTAAACACTAAAGCCACATCAAACCGTCGCACGACGAGACAAAATGGAGGTCTGATGAAAGTACAAACATTCTGCATGCGTCACGGTTTTTAAAATGCAATCAAAACACAGAGTTTCCTGTTCTGAGTGTCACACAAAGTGCTTTTCAGTGACACAGACGATGTCAGAAGAGTTTCACTTCAAATATATGATGAATACTGCAAGCAAGCAGGAAAGTTAGAGTTTCTCATTAAATCTTTTCATCTTCGGCATCTATATAAAATCCATCTACTGTAGCGTTACAGCATAGAAGTTTCTACACTCAGCAGCGACGCTCATTAGTAAATGTCATAATCTTCTAATTAGTGGTCTGGGTATTTTTATATAACATTGTGTCTCCGTCAACATAACACACAGCCTCTCTGCCCTAAATCAATCAAACCCATGACTAGACAGGCCTAGAACAATATTATAATGTTATCTAGCTATAATATTATCTATAATATCATATATATCATAAAATATAAGCTAGATAACCAAAAACATGCATTTTTAAACCCTTTGTATAAACTGTCTCCCCAGCTCACAGGAAACATTCTTAGAACGTTAGCTAACATTTACCAAGTTGTGTCAAAGTTTGTCCGAAAACATATTTACAGTAATGTTATTATATTAAAAATAAAAAAATATTAATTAATATTACTGGAACATTCAAAACAACATTTCTAAAATGTTTACAATTTAATCGAAACATCAGGGACGCATTCTAAAGCCTAGAATTGTTAGCTGGGTCGGGCTTTATTTTGTCACTTCCTGTGGCATCTTTCCTTAGTCTTCCTTGATTTTTTCCTTAATTTCTGACCCTGCTTTGCACTCTCACACATCGCCGCCCTTTCAACAGTCACTGTGGTCCAATTTCTGCCCTGTTAACTTGAGCTGTCCCGGTTAACTGAAGGTGTTGTTATTGCTAAGAGGAAACGTCCAGGGGAAACACCAGTTCAGCTGTGATGCGATAAACCACACGATCTCCAGCGACTGATGTGTGTGGAGGATAAACACTGTCAATCTTTGGTTTCATCACTCATTCCATATGGAGTTTCACAACGCCTCTGGAGGTAAAGTCAACTCAACAACTCTCACTCCAACTCAACACTCACTGCAGCCCTCAAACAGCTGTCAGGCTGCAGAGCAGTCCGTGTGTGGGCTGGAGAAGTGAGAAGCACCCCATCGCTGGACTCCACAGCAGTTAAAAGCCATTTCCTGGAATGATGGATCACTTTTTACCATCTGCCAGCCGGAAGAATAAATCTGGATGTGCCAGGAAAACACTACCTGCTGACGAGATCAGTGCCAGCGGTATATCTGGAAGAGATGATGCCTGTTTCTTTGTTTGGGCGATGCCTTTGAGCTCCACATTGGACACATCGTAAAAAAAGGAATTAAAGAGCAAGGACACATGACTCTGTGTTTTTAACGTCGTGTTTCTTTGAGACACGGCCCAGTGCAGGGAACATGAAATGGTTTGTGGCTCTGGAGGTCCGGACTTCAACACCACTGCCAATCCTCACAAATACTTCCAGCTAAACAGAGACACGAGTCAGAAGAAATGAGACCAGGTAACAACAAATCTTCCTTAAGAGGGACTGGCATTGTTCTAAAACCCTGCCGTCTATTGCAGACATACAGAAGGGAGCTGTCTAACTGGAGTACTTTGAAGGGTGCTGTAAATGTTAAATGATATTTTTGAAATCCCACACAACAGAAAGTGTGCACACCTCCAACAATCTCCACCTCCAACAATCTCCACCTCCAACAATCTCCACCTCCAACAATCCTGAGATCTCTGAACTGTAAAATAAGTCAGTGGGAGTGGCAACACAGTGCTAATAGCATTTTTTATGAGAACTATTAAAGGCAGGGCAGGCAGAAGCTTTCAGAGAGGCTAGCAATAGCAAGCTAGCTTTATTTAGTTTTACTAAATAAAATACTGCACATTTACAACAGGCATTTTAGCAGACACCTCTGTCAAGCAGGTGGGATGAAAATGTGTATAGCTCACAGTATAGCTCATTGCATCACAGTGCATTCTGGGATAGCCTTCCCTGCTGAGGCTTGGACAAAATGAGGTAACTTGTAACTCTTTATTTCTTAAAAGCATCAATTGCCAAATTCAGGTATGCAGCTCAAACAGGATTTGAGTAAAAAAAAAAAACACCATCTTTAAACCTTGTTTCAAAATGTCCACTTTACTCTCGTACCACAGCTCCAGGACAAACAAATGACCGAATATTTGCCAAAACGTTTTTGCTCTGCAACGTAGAGACACAGAAAACAGAAATCCACCACATTTACAATGTTAAATCAAACGCGTAACTCTTATTTAAAATGCAAACACAACAGCATCAGAAAAAGGAACAAAACGTAGGACTGGGTTTCTGCGACGCCACCAACGCTTTCCATTGCATTATCACGCCACGAAATGACTGTCATTAGCTCTGTCACAGGGCACGGCAGCAGGAGCCGTGACTAATGCCAGACCATCAGCACGTCGGGGTGGGCAAATTCTCATCATTCCTCAAACTGACCACGGAACCCATTTCTACTGTCATAAAACCTGACAATTATCTGACTTCATTAATAATGCATAACAGTCCATGCCTGCAATCAGCGTTTAATCAGCAATGTGTCTCACAGGTAGAGCGTCGACTGGGCCAAGAAATTATTGGCAAATTGTAAGGATTTATTTCCCCCCTCAACTTAATGATATAAATGACTCGGGGTAATTTAGTTGGTTTAACAAGCAGGGCGACGTTATCAAACCAGAGGAGCTGTTTGCATATGTGCCCTGCTGCCTTGGAAACAATGCGATTAATCAGCGTTATTGATTTTGGAGCAGAGTCACATTCAATCGGCAACACAATGAAAGAAAACAAAAACACGCCGCTAACTAACTAACTAACTAAAAGAATGAGAAACCAATTAAGTGACAATTTAATCTAAATGGATTGGGTGATTTTAAAACAGGTTTGCACAAACGCTTTAAAGTAAGTCTTTCGATGTTAAAAGACGCTCGCCCACCTCAGTGTGATATAGAAAAACAAACATAAGCAAGTTTTTAGCAAGTTCTTAAACAGAATCTCCTGTTAAAGGAAAATGAAAAGAAGCTATTAAAACATTGCTTAGCATCTAAAAAGGCCCAACCTAGCAGCACTGGCTCAGCCAATGGCAGGGAAGCGACTATACTACTTAACAACCAATAGAAATCAGGGGGAGTGTCCAGCACCCGTCATAAACAGTCATTAATTTCATTTGGTGCCACCAGTGGTGCAGAAATTACATACTTCACCTTTACAAGGACAAACTGCCTGAATAACGTGTCAGTAAATGTTCTTCCTTGGATTAAGACATTTACTGGAACATTTCCAAACGAATTTATCAGCTAATTCACTCACAATTTCTTACAAATGAAACACTATTACACATTCAAGAGCGTCTTCACATGCTTACTGTAGTATTGGTTGTAAAGTCCACTTCATACTTCCCGAGTTCATTTGAATGCACACTTATGGTTTGGCTAGCAGGCGGCTTTATGTGGCGTGTTGTGTGACAGTGTTGAGAGAAATGACAACTGCACAGATCTCTCAACTGTAACGCGTTTTACTGTCAACACTGCAAGAGTAATTTTATGAACTACATCTGACTCCTAACAGACACACGTAAAGCAACTAATTCAATTGTGTTGTAATTAAATCACCACCACAATCTCATCAGAGGTAAAAAACAAAACAATTCCCTGTGCTGGACACCACCAAGCGTCACAGGATTTTGGAGGTGGGGCGAATACAAAGTTGAACCCCATGAGTGATTGTAGTACATGCATATGTTTTTTTTTTACTTTTTAGTTATTTTTTCTTTACAGTTAAGCATAAGTTTGTTTGCAGTTTATTCTGTAATATCACCAACTACAAGCGCTGCAAAAACTGGAACACGGACCAAAAAAATTGATTCAAGTTGCCATTTATTTATTTAGTTTTTGATGTTCCAGATTGTTCCATTCCCATCAAAGTCTCAGACATCACACTTGTTCCCTACTAAGTGTCACCTGTCCGGATTTCTCCCTCCACACAGAGCTGTGTTCTGCTGTACCTGATTTATATCTCTTTTGATTTATCTCACAGAGACGCCTGCCAACGCGTGCACAGCAGAACAGAGTCATTACTGCAGTCCCCTCGGTTAGTTTAATCCCACAGGCAATTAGGATTTGTAGGACTTTGTTTTCCACTCAAAAGAAGCTTTACGGGGTTGTTATTGATTCTGAAAGCTCCGCGGGCGCGCGCGGACTCAGCCCACTGGATCATTTAATCATGTTTAATAAGAGGCAGTCATTGCCTCTCTGATTTATTACATTAAGCAACCCAGTGACAAATCCAAGCACAGCCCAGATCAAAGCAGAAATCATCTTTTCACTGATACACACGCGCTCGGATCGGACCACACAAACCCACGCAGCAAAGCCATTGAGATCCGCTATCGCACAGTCAACGTTATCAGCATATTTCTTTGTGAAACGAACAGAAGACTCACGTTTCTCTCTCACCCGCATTTAAAATCTCCACTCAGGGCTGGATGAGGAAAAGAAAAAAGGCATTTTCAGAAGTGCTAATGAAACAGAGTGCTTATTTATTGTGAGTTTGTCACTACAACAAGTACTTACAATTATGATAAATATGATTAGCGTCAAATGGATCATCAGCGCTAGAACGAACAATGGGTTTAAAACTGGCATGTAACCACGGCACTGCCTCAGATGTCCATAGCAACAACCATTAGTGGGTCAGAACCACTGAAAGCTCACAGATAACAACCTTACTGTGTCTTCTTTGCCCATGAGGTATACGTCGCCCTATTAGGGCACCGTGGGACACTCAGCATGTTACACAGAAAGGACTCAGTTACTAGTACCTAGAGACCAGTCATTACCGAGGAACCCTACAATGCTGTCACCGCAGCCCTGAACATGACACCAGATTACAGGACTGTCTGAGGAGTTACTCAACAGTCAGAGGAATACTTCATTATTACTGCTGTCTTCTGTATGGCAGGTAATCTCCAATGCATTCTGCAATATCCCCACGGACCTCTGGACTGTGGCTAACTGGTCAAACACTATGAAAAATAAACATTTGTAAACATTAATTTAAAATTTAGACTCCCAGCTGGGAGCCTCAAATGTCAAACCCAGAATGTTACTGTGATGCACATTAAGACATTAATCTTAGAACCCGCTGGGCTGTAACGCGTTTTACTGTCAACACTGCAAGAGTAATATAAAATGTCCTTTTTATGGAACAATGCAATGTTTATTTTAAAAAAAATACTAATTTTTCTGTGCACAAATATAAATCTGATGTGCTCTCAATCTTTACAAAAAAAAAAACAAAACTCACTCCTGAGGGTGGATCTATATCGCCTGACCAATGGCCTGGCAGATTGCACCCCTCCTTTTTCCAACGATCCAATCAATTCTCAAAGAACAAAATGAAGCCACGGCCTACATTTTTTCCTAATTTCAGAAGATGTTACGCTTGTATCACCACTGGGAAAAAAAGCCTGTTTCTGTTTTAACTTTAAATCAATGTACAAAAATATTTAAACAGTGCTGTCATGTGTGTGAACTTACACGTATGAATGGATCCTACAGGAAACGAGGGACTGATTGTTGTTTAAGAAGCAGGACATTAAGAAGCATAGAACATCTTCATAATAAACTGAAATGGTGGCTGTGATTCCTGGTCTCCGAGACGTTTGTGGAGCTGATCATCTGAATCAGGTGTCAAATAAAAGAGACAAATGTGTAGAGTTATGAGTCCAGAGGAACAGAATAAAAGACAAATTTAATAACTACAAATGTACTGGGATTGCGTCTTCGGTAACACCATTCTTCTACACGTCACCTGAACTCACAACTACAACCATGTGTAACATTACAGGCTTGATGTTTCTCCAGGTCCTTCAACAAAACTAAACACCATTGTGGGCGTTGGTCTCTCAGAAGCTCCGTTCACATAGAGCGGTTCTGTAATTTGGTGAATAAAACAAGCGATTTGGTTCCTAAATGTTTCATTTTCAGACCCAGTGACTTTCCAGTGGTGTTATCCGGTCTGGACCCGTCTTAGCGGACAAGAATTGATAGTTTCTTTGGGAAAACCGTTTAATTTAATGTAGTTACAACAAAACTGTAACGGGTGGCGAGACGCTGCACAAACACAATGAATCACTGCAACCTGTGATTCATGTGATACATGTGATGTCAAAATCCAGTCAAACGGCGGCACCGCATGATCAACACACAAATACTTTATCCATTTTAAATGATCCATCACATAATGAAAATTATGCAAAAAGGCTGCTGAGACATAAGCGTGTGACATTTACATCTTCACTTTTATCATTATCATCATGGATGGTGGTGCTCCTGTGCAGTAACATCTGAACACCACACATCAGCTGTCCTTGAACAACGACTGGATCTGATTTACATAGGACATCACCGGCCATCTCTCATGCAGACGCACGTCAAGCGTAAGTGCAGGTAGACTGATGAAGATACAGTTATTGATAGGGTGGCACAGGAGACTATAAAATCATCAGCGGTAGATGAAACTTTCATTTGTGGTGCAGAACGATGATAAAACGTATTTCAGCTCTTTAATCTTTGGCTCTCGCTGGCGGTTTACAGTCATGAGTAATAATGTGTTTGATACATTTGCTATAAATATAAAGGAGGTCAGGGCAATCTGAGAGCGACGGCTAATACTTGCTAGCTGACAAACGACATGTGTAAGAACGTTCCTGCCAAGAACACGTTGCATCGAGAGCAACACTGACTGGTGAAATGTTCCTGTAACTCAATGGTGGAGCCGCATGCTAACACACCAAACTAGTGCGTCTGAATCCACTATATTAGACATGATCACTTCAGGCAAAAACAAGTAACCAAAAAGAAAAGTCAACCCAGCTAACATGGAACATCATTAGAAAGCTGACTAATGTTCTCTAACAGTTCTTGCACTAAAACTTTTTTAATCTGTAACGTTTTTAATACAAAGCAATATGATTATGTCTAAAAACTACTGAAAAAACTAAAAACTATGTCTAAAAACTGCTTAAAGCTATTGACCGTGTATAAAAACAAACACAGCACCACTCAAAAATAAACTTTGAAATCCGGCATCTTATTGAAACCACAGACAATCTGAGCCAATCAGCTTCTCAAAAACTTCAATAGAGACCATTCTGGGCTGTGACATACAGGACACAGGGAATGTAAGAAAATAATTTGTCCCAAAAGCCCATTTCATGCTTTCAAAGAGTCATTTTAAAAAGCAGGCCAGCAAAGCATTTATCAAATTATAAAAACTAGCTTCATATTGCATAAAAATTATATCTGACTTTTAAATGGCTGTCAAAAGAAGATTAAAAAAAATCAGATGGTGTAGTTACATCGATCAACCACCAGGCGCTAACTTCTCCAATAAAATCTCACAGAACCTGCATTTTACAGTCTGTTTAATCATCAGCAATGCCAAACAGAAGAGTAACATACATCTCAACTTCTATTTATGCCCCGCATTATCAAAGACAAGTTTCTTGAGTTTTGTTAGTTGAGCTGTAAATGTTCAGAGCATGTTAATGCTGAACAATTGCTCTTTATATGTTTTGTGAGCAGAAGAGGTTGTGATTCATGAAGTCATCGATTCTTCTTTTGTCTGAGTATCTGCTGGTTTGCATGCAAACAGACTGAACCTGCACATAAAGTCTTGTTGTCCTGATCTGTTTCACATTTGTCTGCCGCCGCTGATGGACTGTCCTCACGTCACGGATACAGGAGTATGTCGATAGCCTTTGTTATAAATAAAACACGGCCATTCACAGTAACTAATAATTAATCAATACCTGCTGGAAACGAGGCCAACTGGTTCCTGTTGCCAAATAATTAAACAAATTACGGCCCTAATAACCTCCCTTGGCAATGGGTGTCAATATCTAAAATTCAGCTTCAAGCCATCGGCCGGTTTATTGTGTTCTCATGCGCTCGATCGTTATTAAAAGGAAGATGAAGAGGATGAGAAACTGAACACATCTCACGCTCTGGCAGAAACACCTCAGGTAATATGCGACCTTCTGTGCTGATCTGGAATCAGTTTTTTCTACCTTAGTCTCAGACTTGGACACGACCACAGGCCGACTGCATAACACACAAAACTGGGAGGCACTTTCTCAAGCTGGCAAGCTCTCATCTGATTGGCTGAATTTACATAACCTCTGCGAGGTCGTTTAATCAGGCTGTCTGGGAACAAATATTTCAATGTTTGTGAAAAAGGCAAGCAAGTTTTGTAAAAGCAAGTTTTCTAAATAAACCGCAATGTGGATCAGACTAAAACATCCTGAACACTTTAACACAACCAATTTAAAGTGAAGTTACAGCTGCAATCTGTAACTTTGTTTATAAATCAGTTAACAAGATTAGACCTAAAAAAAGAACAATTGCTAGCGTTCCAAAAATCAAGCATAACTCACAAAGGTCTGAACACATCAATCAAGCTAACAATCTCCTCAGCTGGGGCACATGTTTGGGAAAGAGTCATTAATGGACAGCTAGAACTTCAGCCAAACCACGCAAGCCGTATTTAACAACCAATTGTGCGTGCGATTCACCAGGAAGTTAATGAAGCATGAAGGAATGTCACGCATACAGTGCTGCTTTTCCAAATGGGATTTGTGACGTATTCCAGGGCTGTGAGCCGTTCTCACTCCCAAATCATCCAGGCTGCAGTCGGCTATCGCCCACTGCACTGTTTCACAATATTCCTGCCCTGCTGAAAATTTTATGAGTGTGCTGAATTTCTAACATTTACCTGTCTGTCCGTTTATCTGTCTGTCTGTCTGTCCACCCACCCATTAACACTTAATACATTTTAAAGCTGTAAAAACTGAAAACATGTTACTGCGCAAATACAGTACAGATCAGTTTTTAAACAGATTCTCTATCTTACCTCGACTCATAAAGTTAAGATTTTATAATAATATAAAACCTTCATATGACTTTAACATATAAAGAAAAGTATGTGAAACAACCTGCAGTTTCATGTTTGAAACAGAGATGGCGACAGAGACATAAAAGATACTGATGTTTATTAATTTACAGCATTGCCTAAATAACTTCCAAACTTTTAACAACTTGACCTTGAAATATATAAATTTGCAAATTAACTAAAACAAAAAGTTTGGCAGGACATTCTAGTAAACTTTAAGGAAATTGGAAGTGTTTAGCATATGTAAAAGTTTGTAGCATAAATTATACTGTGAAGCGCCTGTCCTTACATGCAAACATACCGAACAGAATCTGTAACAGGTGTAGATGTTGTTCTGCAGTTAAACCATCATGGCAACTTTCTGGTAGGTCCACATTTAAAGCCACACAGGATGACAAAACCCTATAAAAAAATAATTACATGCACGGTTCCGTTCATACACAGGCCTGCTGAAGGATTGCAGGAACAAGTATTTGTATTTATTGGTGTTCTGAACCGTGAGGGTAATGAGAACACGTTCTCTCTCTCTCGGGTGAGCTGCATGCCAAGAGAATATAGATGTGGTATAATTAAACCAAAGACCTGACATAGCAGTTCAGCGAGAATATGGGTAATAAAATGTCACAGTGCACTCAGAGGAGAGAGCGACACAAAACTGATACCAACATGAATATTACCGCATAAAGCTATAAACCTACACAATTAAATTACAAACAGACTAAATACAGGAAAAAACTAAAACATCCGACAACAATTTGAGAACAGTAATAATAAAACCAACAAAACGTTCCAGACAAAATGAAAACTGCGGATTGTTGTGATCAAACTACTTTAGGAGTTCATAAATAGCGGTTTATGATCAAATTAATATTTTCTAAAGATCTCGTTCTGTGTCGTGTTCATGGATATTCTGTGGAGCGCTCGCAGACCAACAACGTCATCCAATCACGGTGCTCTTATGACTAGCATATGCAAAATCACACCTATATAAGGAGCACAGTGGGTGCTTAAATACTTTTATTTCCTGAGAGCCGTGATTCAAACACTTGCCAAGGGTATGAGACGGCACTTATTTTCCTTCATTTTCTTAAATGCGAGTGAGGGACAGTAAAGAAAAGACTACTTTTAGCTTCGCAGAAGCATGCAGAGATTAAAACTGATCAGAACTGCCAGAACGTTGACTCAGTTCAACCAACCAAACATTAAAAGGATTAAACAGGAAACTTGTGTGGCACCCAAAGCCAGTTAGCATAGCTATGATGTCACTTTCCTATGACTTCAGAGTGATTGGTCACATGACTACAGTGATTGGTGAAACGAAACATGATCAACAACACAATCAAAACAAAAACATCCACCGCAGGATTTACGCCCTCTTTATCATCTCGGATCTCTTCAATCTGGAAATCTAACTGGATTTTGGCGACTCTAACCCAATCAAAAGCCCAACATTACACCGTCTCCGGTAAGACCCGTGGCTTCTTGAGACCTGGCCTGACAACAGGGAGGTCTGTTTTCTCTCACCATCATGTTTGTTAGAATTAAACAGAGGTCGTTTCAATAAACACTAGAAAATTTACACTGATGGATTCTCTTCCCCCCCTGGGCTGATAAATTATCTTGAAAAAATGGAGCACGAGTCGTGCAGGACATGTTTCTCAGGACCTAATAAAGCTTGGCGTGATCTACAGATCCACAAAAGCTTTTCAGAGATTAGATTTTTACAGGTCTAAATGGGTTCTGTGGGATATGGACCTGCGGTTCTGTCCCAAAAATAATGACCTTTGTCAACATAATGTTGCTTCTTTACCCGGCACAGAATGTGTGTGTTGTGTTAGAAACTGTACTCACCAACTGGACAGATACAAATGTTGTCATTGGCCAGATCAATGCAGGTGCCCCCATTACGGCAGGGTCTGGTCCAGCACTCATTTATATTCTCCGAGCACGTCTGGCCTGCATGATAGACGTTCATAAAGAGAATATGGATAACAAGAGCCTGTAACATTTCACGTTAAAGTGATGTGATATTCCCCACACAAACATCATAAACAGAAGAGAGCAGATTTCTTCTAAATCTCTACAAGAGATTAGGACATCTCCATTTGCTCTCCATTTAATATATTTGTAAAGGAAAAGCTTATTCAAAAGATCTCATTTGTGATTTTTTTTATTCTATGGGACTGCAGAAAAGAAAAATCAGTGTCACATTGTTGAAATAATCATGTTGAAGAAAACATTTATCTTACCCATAAACCCCGGCATGCACAGGCACTGGTAACTCGCCACCAAGTCGATGCATGTGGAACCATCAGCGCAGGGAGAACTTCTGCATTCGTCCGTCTCGATCTCGCAGAACGTTCCCTCATATCCCAGCATGCACTGACAGGTGTAGTTGTGCCGCTGGCCCAAACAGACGCCGTGTTCTGAACACCGATGTCCAGAGCAGAAGTCAATGTCACGCTCACAGTGGACTCCGGTGTATCCGTAACCACAAAGGCATCTTAGGATGCATAAAACAGTATCTCTTAATGGAATCGCAACAAAAGCAGCTGGACATGGTACCAAAATAAATGGGTGAGTCATGAGGGAGGACAATGTAATTTGCTCTGCGTTTTATCACGGGAACATGCTATTTGTTTTAGCAGTTATGGGTGGTTTAACCCTGGCGGACAGTCGCTGAAGCTGAACAGAATTTCAATTTTAATTTGATGTTGGGAGCTGCTTCCTGTTTCAGATGAATCAATGCTGATCAAACTAAACCAGTTACACCGCCGCAACCCGCTGAGTTTTGTCTTTGCTTCTAATGTCAGAATGCTTTTATTTATTGCAGGCTTGCGTTTCTTTACTGGAGAGCC
The DNA here is from genome assembly GCA_036877545.1 of Yasuhikotakia modesta. Classification (NCBI taxonomy): domain Eukaryota; kingdom Metazoa; phylum Chordata; class Actinopteri; order Cypriniformes; family Botiidae; genus Yasuhikotakia; species Yasuhikotakia modesta. Next base: position 21,064 of record JBAJNP010000686.1, on the reverse strand, counting down.
GGGGACCACAAGCATGCCTCTGAAACCTTTAACAGGTCCACAAAAGACAAAAAGCATTAAAATAAGCTAAAATGTAAATAAAGATTTCCTAGTGTTTGATTATTTTATAACAAATATAAGTTTGAGGCCTATCGTTTTACACACATTTATTTGTTACCTTTACAAGATTAAATCGCACTAGTTCTTTCTCAATATCTTTCCACACAAGATGTTTTATACACCCTAAAAAAGCTGCAGTAGGAAAATAAACAAAAATAAACAGCGCTGTTGTGTTTCTCACCTGTACCCGGCGACCTCGTCCACGCAGGTGCCTCCGTTCTCACACCTGTGCTGGACACACTCATTTATGTTGAGCAGGCAGGTCTGTCCGGCCCATCCAGGTGCACAAACACAACTGTAACTGGTGATGTTGTGAAGAACACAATGTCCTCCATTGGCACACGGCTGTCAAAATGAAAATCAACTATTATCCCAGAACAATCCTTCATTTAAATATGTGTGTCAAGGCAATTTTGCTCTTTGTAAACAGACGTGTTTGGTCTCAGTGTTAAATAAAACATGCAGAATAATGAAGGAAAGCTAATGTATTTTAATTGCCATTTATGTTAGTGGTGATTACCAACACAAGTAAAACAAACCCGAATGATCCGGCTGGTTCAAAGGGAGACACAATCTGCCTTCAGTGATACGCTTCAGTGATAAAAGCATGTAAACAGCTTTAGAAGGACTGTGTGCTAAGCACATAACCAGCTAACAGTTTTAGTTTGCCGAGATATTTCCCCAACGCTACCATTCAGTAACAAAAACGTTAAAATGTCATTTTGAAAATTCTAAGAACTTTTTAAACTTTTTTTTAGATTTGTATTAATATTTTTGCTTGGTTATGTACAGTATAATTTTTAATGTTAAGAAATTAAGAATCAAGGCTTTGCTATATCTATTATACAAAATGTTAAACTACTACTAACATTTACTCCAAAATGTTTTTAATAAAGTATTTTAATAAAATGTTCTGAAAAAGTTTCTTTAAACACATGTGGAGGAGGATGGCGTATGCGTTTCTGAAAGGTTAATGGCACATTTAAAATCTCACGTTACTCTCATATGTAAGAGATCTGCATTAGAAGTGATATTACTTTTTCCTCAGGTGCCACCATCTAGCTCAGCCAATCACGTGCAGCGTTTGCCCATGTAAAAAAGCGTGAGGGGCTAAACCCCTGACCCACCTGCAGGTAGCGAGGACAGGGAGTGTGACACGCATACAGCAGGTCACCGGGCAAATCCACACACAGCGTCCCAGGAGGACAGGTGACGTTGGGAAGAGAGCAAAAGTTTACGTCAACGTCACAGTCAACACCGGTGAACCCTGTAAGAGACACAATCCGATCTGACAAAACACTCTTCAGCAAAGATACCTGCAAGATTTAAACGAAAAACTGAATAAAACCTAAATTTTAAAGATAAATCCAGATTTAAATGCTCTGGCTTGTTAATGCGCTGCATATATTTGCTCGAGTCTCGATCAATAAGGTCAATCAATAAACACAAAGCTAGCCAAAAAAACATTTTACTTTGGTAAAAAAATAAAAAAAGAGGGAGAAAATAAAATGCCAACAAGAATGGAAGTCTTTTCAAAAGCCAGTATTTTGCCAAAAGCTAGTCAGTCTGAGTAAAAAGAATAAAATTGAGGAGGTCAGTAAGAGGCCAGGCGAGTTTGTTAAAGGGATTTTAGCGGAAAAGAAAAAAATCTGTCTTGTTTGCATTTGCTTTACATAATGGAAAGGAAAAACTTCAAAATGGATTCATATGGGGATTTAAACAGGAGGACGGCACTTATGAAAATCAGGCACGGGTCAGGACAGTCGCTAGGTGATTAGTGGGTTTTTTCCAACTTCTCACAGAGGGTTTGTTACAAACTGACAGCGTGTTGGGCTTTAGCATGGTAGCAGCAACCCCTCGACCGCTGAAGAATTATGGAAAATTTAAGCCTGAAAATGAATCTTTATTAACATAAACCCAACTAACAATAACAGGTAATGAGAACATTTCTGTAACATTTCATACAAGTAAAAATATGAAAAATAAGAAAACAAATTTGCAAAATGTCCAATTTTTTAACATTGTATCAACGTTTCTTGGTTACAAGAAAGTTACTTAAATATTTTTTTCCTCTGTAACTTGAAAACATCCCACTAACTACTTAATGTTTATAATGTTTTTGATCTGTAATACATAAGGTCACTAACTACTGCAGAATGAAGAATGACCTAAACCTTCACAAACTAGTCAGTTTTAAAAGGATAATATTGGATATTTTTGTTTAACCAGCCTCTCCAGAAGGTCAACAACGCTGGCTTGCAAGTTAGACCAGCACTAACCACTATAAAACAGCTAAACCAACCCTGAACTTCATCAGGTGGAGACTGATGTGCGTGTGCTTTCTAGGAATCATCTCATGGTTCCATGAGCCCCACAGATAACACACACCTCAGCAGCGACATTAATACTGCATAACTCGACTTCAGTCCTTTTCTGGATAGTCAATACCCTTTACTGAACAACTTCTGCTCTTCAACAACATCCTTGCCAACATTTTTTTAAATAGAAAGACAGATAAATAACATGGTCAAATCATTTTATGAGGAAGTCATTGGACAGATTCTGCCTTTTGTATCTCTTTCATGGAGCGGCGGGCGCGTGGGCAGGTTTGGGGAGGGGGCGTTTGGGACTCTGGGTCCTCCACTCATCGAGCGGAAGTAGCAGCTGGCATAGAAGCTGCTTGTAGCTCTGCCAGTGAGTCTCCAGTCTCCAGGGTGAGCCATCAGGTTCCATCAGCGAATGCAAATCAGGCCTCGGAAAAGAGCGAGCAGAACCAACAATTACGGGAGGGAACCGTATCAATGCAGCGGCCTCAAAAGGGAAGAGCATTTCATAACACAATATTGACACAATTCAGCTGCACTAATGAGCTCTGGCAGTGTGAGAACGGGGGTGATTTGTTCAGCTGTCAGTCAGAAAACCCGGCACTGGCAGGTTGGGATTCGTGGCACAGTCAAAAAACAGGAAAAAGATTGTTCTCTGGAGTAAGACAAACCGGTACCTGAAGGACAGACACATTTGTGGTATCCGACGAAGTCGATGCACGTTCCCTGGTTCTGACATGGGCTGAAGTCACACTCATTTATTTCATCCTCACAGTGGCGTCCTGCAGAAAGACAGGGGTGCGAATGGAGTGTTAGTTAAGCTTTTACGCACCGTCGCCCCTCAAAATATCGACTTCACATTTCACATTTGGGATTTGAGGCAAATTTGGCAACTTCTGATCCCCCCCACAGCTCACAGCGTGATGCATGTTGACAGGAAAAGCGACCGAATCGTGTATTACATTCTACCAACACCCACAAGAAACTAATCTAGCAAAACAGTGTTTAAAAAGAGGTTTATTGAGGCGCGGTGGAGTCGGTTACCACGGACAGACAGTAAACTAAATAATACGTGACACGGCCATCCATTCTGCATTGGATGAGAGTCATAATGGCGGAGAGGAATGAGTGAATCAGCTTTTGGCTAAAAAAAAAAAAGAGGATAAAAACAGGAAGTCCAGCAAATGACTTATCTGGGCATGTAAATCAAACTGGAAGGAACACAATATACAGCACAAACATGCATTTGTCAACATTATTTAAGGTGAATTAACAATAAACAATACTTATACAGTATTTATATCCTAATGTTAGTTTACATTAGGATATAACAGCAAAAACACCAGCTTATAAAATCTTTAATCTGAAACCAAACACATAAACACCAAAAATAGAAAAGTCATTATTTTCTCATCCCATGTTGTTCCAAACACTGTTACTTTCCAACAGGAAATACAAAACGAATCTACAAATCTAATAAAACGATTTCTCAGAGTCTCTTTTTGTGTTTCACAGGATAAGACACCAGTATAAATGTCTGCAAATGCTATTTTCATTACTGGGAACTATTCAAAGATACGAGGGAAAAATAATCAATATTGAGGTAGTTTTTGGAAGGAATTTTAAATTAAGCGGCACTGTTATGTTCAAAAATGACCATTGGGACCTTTAATATATTGGGCGTGTGGGATTGAATCTCATATCTATTGGATGTCACGGCGGTTCATATTTTCAGCAGCGAGCGATCATCTGCAATTCAAGACCCTCTCTGAAGGTCGTAAACCCAGCTGCTGGCAGAACGGAGCAGTGAGACCCTGTGAGACTTCAGTTTCATAATACAATTAACATACGCTGGTAATCTTTAAATCAGATTGTCATGTGGAAAAAAGCAACGCAAGCTGAGGAGAAAAAATCAAACGTCTTATCCTCAGCGAGATTTCTGCTCCCACCTTTTCCCTTCAGATGTGGGAGAAGTCACATAATTTTTGGCTCGTGTCATGTGACTTGGAGCAGATCATAATGAAATCGCTTGACATTTCACACTGGCCTTCTGGCAAAACGGCGGTGAGAAATGGGACAAGGGCGGTCGTTTTTAAGTCTCCTGGGTCATTAATCGATGGAGACACCATTAGCATCATCTAAATAAAACATAGAGGATACAGCGATGACATGTTTTCTCCTAACTGTATTGTAATTCATTATACAGCTCGCAGAGAGACAGAAGTTCTGTCACTGGAGAGATGGATTTTCTCATATGGCAGGCAGTAAAATAGAGCCTTTAAATCGACTGAGGGGGTAAATCATTATTAGAAAGAAACGAATAAGCAACAGCGTTGGCGATCTGCTACGTGTTATCAAAACAGAAAGAAACATCACTCAGGAAGAAACATTTGGCTTCATAACAGGCTAGTTTATGGGTGTCAAGATATGTAAATAAACAATAATTCATCTAAAGTGCCTAGAAAAGACTTTTTCACGTTTTCCTACGCATCAAACCACGATGTATTTAACAGAGATCAACATGCCACGACAGAGGAAATCCGGTAAACCAATTTCTGGTGCGTTTGTTCGTTTTGGTTTTGTTTAGGCAAACACTTCCTGCTGTGCTCATCCACTGGTGGCCAAACTAATGAAAGATCTCGTTTCCCCAGTTAGATTTAGCGATTAAGTGTTCTCTAACCTCCATTTGCCCTTCATTTAGCAGGCATGATGAAACAAATTATAAAATAATCCAGTTAGGAGGGCAATGTGCAAAGATGAGTTACGGTAAAAAGATGCCGGAGGGCAGAGGGACCGTCTCGATGGAACACACACACTGATGGGTGACACTGATAGCAGAACAGTGTGAGGGCAGATTTAAGAACTGACACCTTTTCGATTCATGAGCTGGAACTGAACTGATAATTCATACTGGAAAATGAAATCGTAAAAACGACACTTACAGGCGTTGTGTGACGTTCCTTAAATTTCACTCTAGTTTAATAGCGCTGCTTTTCTTTAAATCTAATACCAAAACGCGTAACCCTTTACAACAGCGTTACCTTTGTTAACATTAGCTAACATAAGCTAACAATGAACAATATTGTTACAGCTTAATTTCTTATTTTAATGCACTAGCAGATGATTAAACTAACATTGGGATATAAATACTGTATAAATATTGTTCATTGTTAGTTCACGTTAACAAACGTAACCTTAAATAATGCTAACAAATGCATGTTTGTGCTGTATATTCAGTGCTATACAAAAATAATGCAAACACTCCCCCGGCTGAAAGGCAGAACAGTCGTTTTCACATTATACCCCGCAAGCGCCTTGTTTTTGCTTTATATAAGAGAACATTTTTGCTCTTTGCAGTTTCTCACATAGACTAAAAACGTGACTATGATTATTTTCTCCAATTCTACTGTAGAAAAACTGTGTCTGAGTTTGCCTCTACAAAGCCTCGGCACTCCAACTCTCTGCAAACTGGAACAACTTAAATCAGGATTACACATGCGGCGTTGTTGATATTGTTTTCTTTTAACCTGTGTATCCAGGGAGACAGGTGCAGGTATAGTGCGGAGGTGTTCTCGGCTGACTCATACTGATGCATGAAGCTCCGTTTAGGCATCTGTTTGGAAAAGCTAAACACACGTTCTCCAAGTACTGACAGAACTCCCCCGTCCATCCTGGTGCACACAGACACTGCGTGGAAAAAAGACCATGTCGTAAGTAACCCTAATTATCAGAAATTCAATTAGGTGACAAAATGCTGTTTTCTAGTTTAGCAACACATGCATTTAATCTAACTTCTCAAATTCTTCTTGATATTGTCGATGACAACATAACACAAACTCATTATCTTTCATAAAAAAATCATACAGAAATTCTTTGTAATCTTGAGAATAAATATGCCTCATAAAACAATTACTCAGATTCTCAGAGATGTTATCATACATTCAGATCTCATTATAATTCATGTTTACATACTGCATAACAGAACAAAATCTGCACAAATTCCCATGTGTAACTAAATGCACAGTTTCAGGTTTTTTATGTTAAGCAAAGTTTATGAGCATTTCGGTGCCACACAATTAACTTACCATAAAAAAAACTAGCTTTGACAGTTTGGGCGTAAGAAAATTAAAACCAGCAAAAGAGTTTTTCCTTTTAGAGTAAAACAACTCGGTGAGGACCAATCAAACGTCAATCAATCCATGACATCACATCAGTTTGACATAAGAGAGACATTTACATTCAAACTGAGACAGATGAAGATCACAGCAGATGAATGAAGAACCAGTTGTGATGGTTTAACAAATTGCACTGGATGGAAATCAATGCATGTGAAGTGTGTATTATACAGCACTTCATAACATAAACAGATGCGAGCATCAATCGACTGCGTATAACTGTGCCGCATCACAGCTGATCTGTTGATGGAAGTGACAGAGAGATGATATTGAAATTGAAGAGTTGACCTGAAACCTCGAGACACCCGCATAAATCATGTGACCGTGAGGCCAAGAACTATTATAGATAAACAGATGAATAATAGAAAAAGAAATATTCATTTTGTTGTGCCACAACTGTGTTTGAAGGGTGCCAGTAACACTGACTGCCCATTATGTAATTATGCAAGTCAGAGTTTGATTGACATAAAAAAATATCTTGTGGCATAATGTTAAAACTCATTTAAACTCACAGGCAACACCAAAAATTCACATTTTACATTTAATCATCTGACAGGCGCTTTTATCCGACGCGACCTGCAGTGCATTTAGGCCCAATATAAAATAATACTATAAAAAATAATCCTGCTATCATTATCCATTTTATACAATGTAACAGTAATCTGATTGTGTCCTTTTTAAATGCAATTGTAATTGAATTGAATTTTCTTGTCTGTCTATCCTGATTACACAACGCCATTGCAAATCTCCCGCCACGCGTCTGTCCATCACACAAAACTTTCTTCTTAAAAGGTGTTTTCTAGTAAAGAAAATCAAATGTGACTTTAAAGTCATGGTAACAGATTTAAACTGCCATTGTTGGTTCTTTATGAGATTAAAAATCACGATTTTATTTCAGTTTACCAAACAAATTTATCAATTGGTTAGAAATGAACAACAGATTTGTAGCCTTTCAACAGATAAACAGCAAAACAAATATGTAACTTGTGTTGCTAAATGAGCACAAGCTAATTATGAGCTACAAGCAAAATAAGTGAAAGATGTCAATTTTGTCTAATTTGAGGTTTTTACAGTAATGAGTTTATTATCAATCATCTAATGCTCCAAAGAACAGCTAAAGCATCTAAAATTATCTTTATTCGCACCGCCCAAATCTTCCCTGTTTTATTAGTCCGTGAAAAATGGCTGTTTTTCTGCTCTCCTCAGACAAGTGTAGCACATTCATTTTTTGGTCCGATTACAACAAATCATACATCGTTTTTAAGATAACAAGAACCCATTTCTGAAATGTTGCTCAATGTGGCTCATTTTGGGAACAGGTCACATATATTCTACTCACTTCTAATCAAAACCTTTTTTCCATTTAGCGGTTCAAACACACGCAACTATTAAGTTACTTACATGATATCCTCCCATTAAACTGAGACACAATCCCTCGTTCAGGCAGTTAATGCTGAGCTGCTTGCAGATGTCAGTTACGTCCCCACAGTTCCTTCCGGAAAAACCTCTCCGGCACCTACGAGCAGACATTAGCGTTAGCCCTCGCACGCAGCATAAATAAACCTGTAAGAACAGAAAGGCCCTCAGAATCTGTCGGTGCTGAAATAAAGTCCTGTAAAGCTCACCTGTCATAAAAACACATCTATGCAACAATAAAATACTTCATCTTTAAAGCAGGATAGACGATTCTTTCCTGAAATTTTTTGTTATGCTGTTTGAAAGTCTCTTTACATTCTGCTGGCAGTAACTAAACTACAGAGATGAAAGCAGTATAAATATTTTATAAAATTAAATATATATATAGTGTAAAAGCTGTAGAACTGTAACGTTCTTCCAATCATTACACTCAGTGCAAGTGCAATGATAGGATGTTCCACCTGCCTGTCAAACTATGTTTGTGTTCATGTGTTGGAGGGGGTGTGGCTTCAGAGATCGAACTGAGGGGAGGGCGGGATCTTCAAAAGTTAGCTTGCTAGCCTCTCAGAACGGCCCATCCTACCTTTAAGAAAACTAATGAGAAACACGTCTTTTAAACGGTCAACCCTGCTCCAGAAATGAAGAATATCCTCCTTTTTCTCTGGCCTCTATCAGATCTTTCACTTCCTTTTGCTCTGATAAGCCTTCAGTGATATTATTCTGTCACACAAAAGCAGGATCACTCAATTATTAACAGTCTCCCAGATGACCAAACGCTACAGCCTTTATCTCACGCACGCACACACACACACACACACTCACACACACACACACTCTCACACACACACTCACACACACACTCACACACACTCACACACACTCACACACACTCACACACACTCACACACACACACACACACACACACTCACACACACTCACACACACTCACACACTCACACACTCACACACTCACACACTCACACACTCACACACACACACACACACTTAACATGCTCAAGTCATTTTTCACCCCGAGTTTTTAATTCATTTTTTACCGTTCATCCGTTATCTTATCTCCCGTTTGTCATTTAGTCAGAGGGGCCATCAAACGTATTGATTCAAGTGATCTTTGCTAATAAAAACTAGAGAAATGAGCAGACAGCAGAGAGAGTGACTGCAGGAAATCATACAGAAACAGCAACTGAGACGGAGGCTGATTTCCTCATTATCAGCAGGAAGTCATTCACAAACTGTCACAGGTGTGTATTGACCTCACAACTTAATGAACCCTTCACTGTCTACTACTGATGCTGCATTTTGAGTTGTATAATCATACACTAAGAAACAGCCACAAACTCACAGTTTACTGCACAAATATCGGTTTTGTAAATAGAAAAAATAAATCTACATCTACAATCGTTTCATTTATGCATTTGGCAGATGTTAACTTATCAGTACCATTACTGTGATCCTTGGGAATCGAATTCTCAACCTTCGTGTTGCTAGCACAGTGCTCAGAGCTACGGGAACACAGCTGCTACAGTAAGTGTCACTATTGTTTTTCTAGTGACACTTTGCATTGTAACTAAAGTTTGTTTGTATAATTTAGATGACGCCTTAAGCACTAGTGTCAACATGCCTGAATTCTCCACGCAGCTCAGAACTGACCTGTGAGACAGAAACCGCACCTTGCTAATTTAGCTCAGAACCAATTTCTGTTGGTGTTTGTGGCGTTACTTGATTTGCATAATTCCATTAGCGAATCGGGGACCGATAACGACGCTATCAGCGGGTGCAGTTCATTCTTAGCAAATCCCCCCCCTAAATGTTTCAAAATGTCAGTTTTATCATGGAGCAATTTGTTATTTCAGGCATGTCAAAGAAATGCATTTAATTATTAGCACTATTAAATGTTAGTATTTCTGAAAGCATTTCATTAAAAGACTTTCTAAGCATTTCCCTGGGCCCTAAAAGGATCAGTCAGTGGCTCAGAGCCAGACAGTCATAATTAAAATGCTTTGAGCAGAACAGACTCCTCATGTTTTTACCTGCAGTAAAACTGGCCGTTGTGAGCGATACAGGTGCCGCCGTTGAGACAGGGTGACGGGCCACATGTCTCTGTGTCCTCGCTGCACTGCGGTGCTGCACAAACGCATGTGGAGTTCTGTTCAAAAACACATGAAGAACAGCCGTTACATGTTGTGTTGTGCCACCCCTTCAAATCCAGATAAACAGAGATATGGAAAAACAGAAAACTGGCACCCAAATAACAGTTTATGGTTGTTTCTCCTCAAGTTTCCATCAAGCAATAAACATAAAAAATGTTACTTTTAACGTTCCATTAATGTTCAAAACATAAATACAACGTCTAAAAAAAATAAAGTCAATGCTTTGTTCTGAGAATGTTATTCAAACATTTTTTACTTGCATATCAAAAACTTTATTTTTATGAATTGGAATATAATATAAAAATAAGCATCATAAAACAATATAAAAAATGTTTTGCTAATGTTACTAAAAGAAAGATTAATAACAGAGAACGTTTGGAGAATGTTCTGCCTGAGAGAATGTTTTTCCTCAACGCACTGAGAACGTTCTCTGTTAGCATCCCGTCAGCAACGTGTGTGTGGGGGGGGATGGTTGTGTAACCTTGAGCGACTTCCTACAGGACAAACAGAATTAATGCTTTTAAAGAGAAAAGTTTGGAGCTGAAGAAAGCGAGAAATAATCATGAGGAGAGAATCCAGCAGAGGAGACACAAGAGAAGTCATTAACCGCGAGCACACTCCTCTTCCACTAACCCATCCTGCCATCACTCATTTCTTCTGACTCACTCCTTCAAAGATGAGTAATAGAAGCGAGAACAATCCCACATGAGACGACGCGACTCCCACTGATATTAGCAGCGCTGGCGTTCTGCAGCGAGCACAAGGGATTATTTCATTTTCATACAGATGAGCTCTCTTAGGAAGACGTCTCAGACACACAGAATCAATGTCAAACAAATCAATTTAGCGTGTCTGAGTGTGTGAATGAGAGATTCTGGCTTTACCGGCCGTGATCTCAAACACAGATCTTCTCAGAATCTCAGGTCAGGCCCGTGTGCCGATTCACTGACTAAATGAAGGTCAGGCCAGACAATTAGTCCTCCGCTGGCCCACTTTCTGCTTAACTCATCCCTTCACATATCGGCAACATTACAGGCAATTCCCAGCTAACAGTTTTAGGTTGAAAGAACGTTTCCCTAATGCTTGCATTCGTTAACAAGAATGTAAATGTTATTTAAATGTTGTAGGAACATTTCAAATGCTCAGATGTATTAAAGTTTCTGCTTGGTTACGGACTGGTTACAGATTAAATTAGTTGTTAATTCTGCAACATTTTTAAAATGTTCCACAAACAACTTTAAGAACAACATTGATAAATAAAATTACAGTCATAATGTTACAAACAAGAACATTTTCTGAATGCTTTAAGAGAACTTTTACACACCGTTAGCCAACGTTCTGAGAACGTTAGTCGGGTTGATGGTTCGTGAATAACAGACTGTGTAACTGTCTCGCTGGTTCTGTGTGTCATGAATCAGTATATCATGAACACTAATTCGGAAACGGGGCTAGCAGGGGCCTTGATCCACTAAAAATGGGGACACTGATGATTCAATTACCTGTGACATGATTACGAGGACACGTATTAAAATGTAGCTGGTGTTTATCATCAACACGCCGCACAACACGCCACTGTGTGTCTCTGTGGTCGCTGCTCATTAAGTGTCCCAATAAAATACTGCATACACCAGTCCTGCATTTTTTATTAGGCAAAATAGATAGCCTATATTTGTTTAATGGCTGAAAGTGGTAATAAATGTACGTTAATAAAATAAAACAGGAACTTCATAAATAAAAAATTCAAAGAGTTTCTCTAATTATGGTAGAATTCTTTTAAAATTGGCAAGATTATTTGCTTTTCATACACATTCCTGATGCAAGAATAAAAACAGGTTGCCTTTTAAAGACAGAAATTAAGTTTTGTTTTCATAAATCTACATGCAACTTTTCTGACAACTTTAGTGGCGAATCCAGACATTTTAGTGACGAAACCAGTAAAAAAATATAGTGATAGCGACCATATTTATCATTCATTTGCAATGCATTCTGGGATACATTTTTACAATGCATTCTGGGAATGGCAATTGTGCGGCGCTCTGACATCTAAACCACAGAGTTGATTGAGACACACCCTAATAGAGCACGGCAGGATTTTCCCATAATTCCCCTGTGTAAATATGCAACAGCTTGCCCAGGTCCAATCAAAAAAACTGCTGCATATGGCACACTCACACTGCTATCAAAACAAATATTAATTGTTATTGTATCCTGCAATACGAGGTGTCACACAAATTTGCATGTGGCATTTCAGATTAATCACATTCTCCTGAGCAAAAACCGGCATTGGGAGAAATGAAACAAACGTAAATAAATAAAAAAGGCCTCACCAGTTTGTCCGCAGCGCAGGTTTCATCCGGCTGACATCCGCTGGACCTGCAGAGGCTGTCAAACTCAGTGGTGGTCTCGCAGCGGAGGCCCGTGAAGCCCCCGGGGCATTTGCAAACATATCCATTAGCAATCTCCTCACACCGACCCCCATTCCTGCACGGGTTCGAATCGCACAGAAGCCTCTTCCTCTCACAGTAAGTACCTGCAACGGAAGCATTTATAGGGAATACATGAATGATAAACGATCATAAATTACATTGAGAGAAAATCCATCTGTCAGATTGGTTTGGATGTAGATAATATAAACCCAATCGACAGCACGTGCTCATGATGTTAAACGGTTAATACTGAACGACTGGAGTACATTATTATTGTCTAATAGAATTTGTTTAGTCTTGCACCCCAGGTCAACTCGCTCTTGTTTTGATGGTCCCAAACGTTGGCTGAGAAACCTTTCGACCTGCTGTTTTGATTGCTGTTATTTGCAAAACGTCAGAACGTAATTGCATTAGGCACGAAAATTGGAAAGCATCAATAACAAGCATTTATTTCTCAGAACCAACGTCAAAGAACAGAAATCTTTTTGTAAAATGTTTGCCTGAAAATGCACTTGTCCCTGTTTAAAATGTCTTTGGCTTTGAAATTCTGGCATTCAGAAACTCAAGTGTGATTTCCAAAAATGTCTTGGGGCCACTGTATCATCATTTCATCTTTTTATAAAAGCATTTTATTCTAATGCCTTGTATGTACTGATGCGTGTTATTACACTGTGTATTTTAATCCTAATGTATCTGTACAGACACAGTTTATTATCACGCTGTGAAAGAAAGTCTTAAAGCAGACTTTATAAATGTCCGTTTTATAACATTCAAATGGTTACAATCATTATCAGTAACAATCATTATGAGCTTTAAGATTTTTATTAAATGTTTAAATTGCGTTGAAATATATTAATGTCTCATTTTTAGGATATCAGATTACGTTTAGCTTCCAAATCATCTTCATAACAGCTATAAAGCTCTGACTGCTTATTGAGAACAAATGTTCAAACTTTATGGCTGTAATGACGGTGGACAATTACTGCAGAACATCAAAAGTGTAAAGAGTCTCTGTGCGAAATCACTTGGTTCTCAGCTGGTCCGATGAATAATGAGAACATAAAACATTTAACTTATTGACCCTTCAGCGTCTCTGAATGCAACGCTAGCATTCAGGTTGAGATTAAAAGCAGCACATTTTTTGTTATGCTAGCTGAAGGTCTCTTTATTTCCTGACATCAATCACTAAATAAAATGGTCTACATATATTTAAATCAATATACATCTTCAGAGGAACAAAACATTAAAACGCTCCAATCATTGCAGCTGGATAACCTACTTGCCTGTCAAACTATGTATGAGTTCATGTGTTGGAAGAGGAGCGGCTTTGGAGAGAAATCTTAGCTTTCAAAAGCTAGCTTGCTATTGCTAACTTCTCTGACACCTCCTACCATACCTTTAAATCCACATCTTCTCTGAACCAAACAACTTGATTCCATCAACTACAAGAAGGTTTTGAAGCAAGAACATCTTGGTAAACATCTCGGTTCTTCTACAGTATCTGTGGAACATCAGACTGGATTGTGCTGCTCGCAGGTTAAATTTAGACTTGACTATGCAGCACTGAAGGTTCAAGGTGAACATGATTTGATTTTATTCCCTAGCGGTGAGCTGTTTGCTTTTCTCTTTTTCCCCCTCATGTTCCTCAGCAGGAACCGACTCATTCATCTTCCTCGTTACTGTGTTTTGCTTCCCGTTTGTCGTTCGTTTTTGAAGCACATTTCTGTGTGTTAAGCTCATGAGATGATCCAAAGGTCATCGCTCCCAAAGGCTCCTGACTGCTCTGGAGACACACCACTGGGCATCCGTCTAAACGTACGTCTCTCTGCAACGTTTCTCAGGGATCTGAGGCAGAAAATTGAATATGAAAAGCTCCTGACACAACGCTTGGAGCTAAACATTTTACGTTCCTCTAATGTTTCCACAGGAACCAGCATTGATTGTCCAAACCTCCTCACAGGAGACATTTAAAACAACAGCTCAGATCCAGTGTTGATAAAACTCACCTACTACCTCATAACGCAGGCTACTCAAAATGCAAACCAATTCACAACCAAAGCCATTAATAAACAAGACTGCTGCAGTATTTGAATTTCTATGGAAACCATGTGGTAAACCAATAACTAAATTAACAGCAAACACAATAGGGCATATCCTTTTAATTCTGTAGTGCGGATACAAACACCTCTGGCGGTGTGAGTGAGACACACAGGAGAGCAGAATCAAAAGAAAATCTCATTTGAGGGGTCTCACGAGTGAGGCTTCATTATTATGTGTGTATAGGCTCTGTTCTGTGAGGGCAGCCTGTACCAGGGCCAGACTTTAACTTCACTATGATTAATGGGGTGACAGTTTGGGTAAAGTCAGAATCAGCTGCTGGACCCACAGGGGGCCCGAACGGAGCAGAACTGGAGAGCGGTTACTCTCAGTTCTGTACGCGGTTCTGTTAGAACATGCGGCGAGAGATTGATGCAACAGTTCCGCCGGCGATGCAGAGAACCTAATTATTAAAACATGCTCATAGCAAATCTGATGCAAAGATGTTATTCTCCAAAGCGTAACATCATTTAGCATCACGCTTTACAGTTTAGATCCGCAGTTACCATAAACATAAGCTTTTTAACATTACATATGTCAAATAAATTATAGAATCAATTTTAACTTTTTAGTGGACCATTTAAAAAACATTACAGAATTAAAATATAGAATTTAAAAAGTTTGAATAATGTTCTTATAATACAAGAAACTGAATGTTCCTGAACTTTCAAATAAACATTTTGTTAAACAAGTAAACAAACGTTTTGAAAAACGTTCCTACAACCTAAATCTGTTCGCTGGGTTACTTGGATACAAACTGCACGCGGCCCTGACCAGTTTGCTCTGAGTGCTGGAAATTCATCATCTTCTGGACAGTGCTAAATCTGCGTCAGGCCGGCTACAAATATTTCTTCTCTGGATTTCAAGCGCTAAGCGTGACATTAGCAGCGGCTATCAGCTAGAACAAATCGCCGCTACACGAGAGCCAATTAATCAACAAGCAATGGCCACCTGGACTTCAGTCTGCAAACTCTATCATGATGTTATTATCAGCAACACCCAAGGGACAGCAAAACTTTTGTTGCACATTTGCGGGTGAGCTGCACATTAGCCCAGCCATGATTTCATACAAGCAAATGAGAGTCATTACTTTCCAAAAGAGAGCCACAGTGGTGTCTTCCAAACCGACTGGGAAGGGCAGAGGGGTGTAAATTGTTTATTTCTCTCTCTGCCACGGGACAGACACCAGTCACGAGTTTTATCAACCTTAGAGTATCACTCAAACGAAGCCACAGCAAAAGTCTTTATTAAATAATTGTCATTTATGCATCACGAATCTTCCGGAGACTTTTACAGATAACGGCTTCAATTGTTTCATTTTTCAAATCTGCCGTTTCACAGGCACTTAGGGAAGACAGCTTAATGTGAGGAGAGATACGAGAAAGCCTCACTCAGATGTGAGTTTGCATAATTACGCTTCCATTGTGAAAGCACCCAAAATGACCTGCCATTAATCACCCGACTTATTATCAAAACATAATGAGTCGAATGAAGCTAAACAGTAAAAATTAAACATCCATTAGTGGCAAGAAATATCATTCTGTGGTGAAGAGCAAACTCACTGTGGTTAGCTGAGAATCAGACGCTAATAAGGGTGGTGGTCCGGTGAGAGATTTTTTCATGCTACTTGCCTGTATATCCCGTCACACACTGACAGCTGTATGACGCAGACGAGGTTTGTACACAAACTCCTTTCTTGCACCTTTTGCTGCAGTTCTGGTGTCCAATGATCTCAGAGCAGTTGACACCTGTGGTGTGAAAACAGATATTATTATTATTATTGTTCATACATTCATTTAGTGCATCACTGAAACTGTAAAAGTCATTATTGAGTTCAGCATGTTTCTTTTAAAAACAAATGTACATGACAAAACATGCGGTTGCAAAAGCTAAGAAGGTAGCATTTTATTCATAGGCATGTACCCAACATAAGATAATCAATTTGACAGGTTCTGAGGCGGCACAGCATGTGTTCTGTGCAGAGACTGTAACCTTACATGAGTTGCATTGCATGCGATTCGGTGCCATGCGGCATGCGCTGCTATAATTAGCTAAATTTAGGCATGAACAATTAATTATTGTAAACAATTCAATACTATTTAAACACTGTTCAAACTGGGGTCTGGTTTAGGTAAAAACATATTGCACAAAGCAAAGATACACTCTCCTTTATAAGTACTGGAGGGAGCAGTCATTAAATCAAATGCTGTTTGCTGTGGAGTCAGAAATGTTTTATGATTAAAAGATAAATGAGAGGCAAAAATATGGCATTATTTGTTCATATATTAAAGCAGAGATTGTGTCAGTTCTGTCTGTTGCTTCTGTTCAGTGAGAAACACAAACCGAGATGAAGACGAGAGCAGATTCTGACAGAAAAGCAGTGAAACATGCTAAAGAAATGTGACATTTTGTTCATTTGCCTCACATTCATCTTTTAATCATACGAACAGACTTCTTGACTCCACAGCAATTTTGTCTTTATTGTCCGGATGGACATCGTCTGAAACCAAAAGATGATTTTCAGCTAAAACTGTGAATAATCTGGTCCTGATATTTCTTCCCATCTGTGATCAGTTTCTATTCTCTCATAAGTCGGATCGCACTGGCCTAGTTGTGCTAACGCGCTAGCCAACGGTCTCTAAGGAAACGCCTCCAGTACTTCCAACAGAAGCACAATGAATAATTCAGCAGACATAAAAACAAACCACATTAGCTGGTATGACAACATTACACCATTCTGAATACTCCAGCCTCTCTGATGCTCGCCGAGAGACCCGCGTTTGAACGGCGTTTGGATGACGATTTTATTGACAAGCAGGGCAGGGAAAAGAAAATTAAAATTTGAATTAAATGGTTGGAGGAGGAAAACTATAAAGTATCAAGTAATTAGGAAAGCTTTCAGGTGCAACAAAAAACATTTGAGAGTAATTATGGTGATGGGGAGGGAAGGAGATGGGCAGAGAGTGGGAAAATATTATCTTAAAAACTGCTATTCAAATAAATGGCCCATGGGAGAGAAGCTTTTGAAGTAATTGCGCAGTGCTAAATGTAGAGCGTCTGTAATTATGACAGATAAATAATAAATAAGCGTCTCGGATAAAAAGCGAGTTGTTGGGTTTAGGTGGATGGACACATTAAACTCGTCCCATCCACGATGACTGAAGGTGCTTTATGGTTTTATAATGGACTCTTAACATTTAAAGACCAGTTCAACTAAAAAAAAATGAACATTGTGTCATCATTTACTCGTCATTTTCCTTCCTGAGTAAAACACAAGAGGAGATGTTAGGCAGGAAATCTGATTTTCAGTTTTACAGAGCAGTACAACTTGCTGCAAGGTCTGAAAAAGGATCAGTTCATTATAATAACAGGCATTTATTGACTGTTTGTTCAGTAAATTCTAAGTCTCTTAAGCTACACGAGAGCTTTGTCTAAAGAACACACCAAAATCTGAGCTGTTGACTTTTCCTCAGCTGAGATTTGGAAACCAACAGCGTTTCACATGGCTAACGTCAAATCTGGCATCCTGTGATTTCTGAACGTTACGTAAATTAATGAGAGTAAAGAGCTTTAAGATTATCAGAGAATAATGGTTTTAACATTTGTGGGTTATTCCCCTCACAAAACTACAAAAGTTTAAAGCACTTTAATGCTGCTTTATGTCCTTCAGACAGAAGCATAAACATACAGACAGAAATCTTTCACAGAATTAACAAAATGTGACCCTGTCTGTGAATCCAGGTCAAAGTAATTTTCATAAAATCTCGTTTTTATAATCATTAAAGTTTATATTAACGTCGCCATGTTTTCAATCTTTGAAAAATCTTAGTCAATATTAAAACATTTAAGGTTATACTTTTTACACAAAATACTGTTTTATATTATATATAATATTATACATTTAGAAAATAAATAAAATGTAAATTACAAACAAAGGTTTCAGGTGGGCTTTCACAGACACGTCCACAAATAATCTGACAGAACCACAGGAAGTAAATGATGGCACAGCGTAAATTTTTGTGAACTATCTCCTTAAGCATCGTAACTGTTTACAGAGCAACAAACACTTCCCAGTAAAGTAAACAAAAGCTTCTCACCTGTGAACGGTGCAGGACAGAGACATTCATGAGAGGAAAGATTTGTGTAGGCAGTTTTTCTGCTCAAGCAGGTGCCTCCATTTAAGCACGGCTGTTCAAAACATCCATCAAAGTTCTCGCAATACCGTCCAGAAAAGCGCTGGTGGCACTGACAGCTATATGCATCATCTCTGAACGTCGCTCTGCATTTACCGTTCCCAGAACACAGGCGAAGAAGAGGCGAGCTTCTGCAACGCTGAGGTTTGACCAGAACCGCGATGCGCAGGCCAAGCCGGCACAAACGACTGTCACCCTTGCGCCCAACCACCAGGTAATTGGTCCCAGACGTCAGCCATTTTGGTTCCACCCGCAAAGTACCTCTCACATCGCCGGCAAACACCAGCTGATCGTTTCTTGGCTTCACGGTCAGACAGTTCTCAAACTCTTCTTTGGACGCATTGATCAGCTGGACGCCGTATTGCTCCAGCGTTTTGTCAAAAGACATGAACATCACATCTCCAAGCTGAAGCTCCAGCGGGCACAGCTGAGGGAAGCGGTACGACCCCGTGGTCCACCAGAACGTGTCCGTTTCTTCTGGACTGTTCCAGCACTGGGTTAAGCTGCTGCAGGTGGTCTCCAGGAGGGTCCACCTCACGCTGATGTTCTGAGGTGGGGTGTGCCACTCATGAGACTGGGCTCTGCTGCATGCCGCCTGGCTGTAGACGCCGGCACCCGTGAGACACTGGAGCAGAACCACAGCAAGAATCATCTCAGTGTTTCTCGTGTTTGTTTTTGCTGATGCTTCACTGTGTCTTTATTCAGTCTGCTAATGCTAACGCAGTCGCCGGATCTTCTGGAACTTTGAAGTGTAAGTCTAGATAAGAGGAGCAGACATGCAAGCAAAGATGATCAAATATGTACAAGCAAATACGCAAATATGTACATTTCAATAATGCGAATCCCTGCTGGAGAAAACAGCACGAGTTCTTTACATAAATCTTCATGATTTGGTACTGATCCGGTTTGTGGATCAGCAAAACTATGCTGCTTACCAAAAACAGCTGGGGCGGTTGTGGCCTGCTGGTTATAGAGTCTGACCTGTAACCAGTAGGTTACTGGTTTGATTCTCAATGTCAGCACATTCTCCCGAAATGCTCCCTGTATCAAACCCGGCCTGCAAATCACCTTAAAAACCACTCCAGGTTATTAATTAGCATTGTCGTTCTGGCTTAACTGGTTGACCATTTAACTGTGCAACCATCCCACTAGCATTCAATACTGAGGAACAGCATCCAAACACAACATATGCAGGGATGAAGCATAAACAGCATCATTTTTTTTTAAATTACAGCCTTTAAAATTAATTAGTGAAACTGAAATTATTTCTCCGTAGCATACAGTGTATTTCCCAGCATTAACTTGTAGCTACAGCTCCTGTGGAGCAATAAAGGGCGTGTGAATTAGTTGTGGAAGAGAATAAATAAGATAAATTCAAGCATAGCACACAAAATGAGAAAACCTCCAGCCGGTGTGGCACACATTGACTGTCTCCAGCTTTAAACCTGGTTGCAGGGTTTTCACACAGCCTGGCATTGCCGTGCCCCCCGGGGGAGTCGATTTCAGTGAAACGTACCTGCCTGCGTGAAGCTAGTCAAACTAATGAGCAGTCACATTTGACTCTCTTTCCGGCGTGCTCTCAATCTTCACACTCTTGCCTGGAAGAAACATCACCCTCAAATCTCTTACCTGCAGTAGCAAGGAGACCAGAAATGGGCCGAACCACTTGTCAGAGCCATTGAGATTTCTGTTAGATTTGTTGTGCCCATTTTTGCTAGTTCTATAGCTGCATTTATCTCAACTCTTTTTGTCTTATGTATCGCTAATACCGCGCCACATCATTTAAGATCCTTTATCAACATCAAACCAAAACTGTGCTCCTTTCACATAAAATACTAGTACTATCATTAAAAGCAAAGTTTGAATTCAATGATAGGATGTCCTACTTGCTTGTTAAACTATGTATGAGTTCATGTGTTGGAGGAGGAGTGATTTGTAGAGGGAACTTATACTCTCCAAACTAGCTTATTGCTAGTCCCTCTGAAATTGCCTCCCTAACTTCCTTGTTCTCAAAGTGGCCTTTTACACAAAGATTTAATTTGAATTGACAAACAAACCTGCCAAATTGTCCATATATTGCTAGCGTTAGGATCACCGCATTAGCTTACTGTTATTTCACTGAATAATTTATATTCTTAAAACTATCTCTTTTATAGAAGACTACT
>JBAJNP010000685.1:2367-83018 GCA_036877545.1 Yasuhikotakia modesta | reverse complement strand
TAGGGGTGTGTTCAATGACACAAGCTTTGCAATTGAAAACCATTCTTCCTATGATGAGTTTCCCCTTCTCACCACAACAGACATTTTGGTCACAATGGAACATCTGAGTCACACAATTCTACATTGTTTTTTCCTCGCTATCCCACCCAAATGCCGTATGTGATATTGACTTCTGCCCACCAGTACAGTAAATGTAGGTCCTCATTTGAGACTTGGCTTCCAGGATATTATGCTTTAGTCACTCCAAAGAAAGTTATCTGAAGGATGAGTTGTGAAATAAAATGTTTAAAAAACATGACAATTACTGTGCTGAGGTTTTCAAATTTAAACCTAGTTTTTTGTTCTTTTTCTCTCAAGAATTAATCATGTTTATCTGCATCAGGCTTTAAAGATTCATGCATGAATCTGACTGGAGGTGGCTTGCGCTTAATACGTTTTAATAAATAAACTCACAGTACTGTAAATCATTTTATTAACTTAAGTTAGGTAGAGACACTAAACGTTGGAGTCACATCTTGTGCTCCTCTATAGAGCAGTCTTTAAGAAAGTTACAAAGGAGTATTAATGTCATATTAATAAATGGCAAAAATGAAGAGGTAGAGATTTAGGGCCATCGCAGTCAGTAAAGAAAGGATGCCTATTGGAATGTGGTTTAAACTGTTTTGTAGTTTTTCCCAAAACATACAATCCCAAATATATATCTTGGAAAAATCATTTCAATAGACCAGGATGACACACAAAATAAACATTAACTGGACACTGTGTATATTGACAGCCCAAAATGTCATTTTCAGATTAAGACAGAAACACCCTTGTGTTATTTCTGGACATTTTGCTCATCGAAACAGATTATTTACATGATTCGTTCCCATTTCTAAATCACTTTCTGAAACTGCATGATGATTCTCCTCCAAAAAATATAAGCAAGGGAGCAAAAATGCATCATTTGCCAGATCTACAACTAGACGACGTCATTAATCAGCTGATGCGAAAGTTCAAGCGTCACAAGAACTAAACAGCATTCAGTAACAGAAGATCCGAGTTGTCCTTCAGACTCTCACACAAAACAGTGAGATATTGTCAAACTACTGAAATACTTTCCCTTTTAAAAAAATCCACCAATAGCTGGAGGCTGACCTGATTTATTCGTTCTTTTTCATATTAATATGAAAAGGTCGGCAGGAACTGGCATGTTTTGAAGACCGTGTCAAGCAGTCTCACTAAACACTGAAGAAGTGTTCAAGAAGTGTTCCCATTCAGGTTTTCTCTAACGTCAGTAAACACTGTTCTGTTACACTGTTACATGGCGTTCTGTTGCCTCTAAATGGATTGGAGACTGGAAATAGCAGCCTTTTATTTTTGACAGAATGATAACCTGTCTGCAGGTAAACATCCTGTTTTTAAATGGATTGGACTGAGGGCCTCAAAGTTTGGTACCACATTGAACTGTTTAGATAACGTTGGCAGTGTAGAGGAAAGTAAATACAGTGCATGTCTACACACAAAACAAAAGTGACAAGATTTTACTGTTTGTACAGTAACATACTGTATATTTTCACAAAGACACTAGATAATGCTGGTGACTACGTTACGTAAATAGTTAATTATTGAATATCTCATGTATGATTTCAAAAACTATTGACACAGAATATAGATGAATGGTTTCTTTACAAACATTTAAAATAAAACAAAAATAACAAATAAATCCTTAGTGTAGTACACAGCTTTCTTTGTTCCAGAGGAACAATATGGTAAAACTTTGCATCTGACAAATGCAAGTGCACCAGTCTAAACTCAGTCTTTATCCATCTTGCGCTTCGATCTCAGTGGTCTTCATGCCGGTTCAAATGGTTCCCCTTGTGGAACCTGAAAAGGCTCCTTTTAGATCCCGTTCTTAGCCTCGTTGTTGTTCATTGCTTCTTTTCTTTGAGCCAGGAAGGGGTACATGCACTTATCTGCCCCCAAAAAACGGTACATGCACACAATTGCTTCAAAGGGTAAAATGCTGCAAGAAAAACAAAAGGGCAAAACGTTACTTTAATCCAACAAGCATCACTCTAAGTTTATCAGTTAGATTCAACACCCACCTTTTCATAAAGTTGACCATGTATACGATGCGAGGTGTGCAGATCATGGGCTGGTCTGTTAGGATGGCTCTCATGGCCTGTTTCACACAGAACTCTGGCCTCAGTGGTGGGAGAAAGGGCTCAATTTCTTTCCTGACCCACCCAAAGCGAAGAAAGGAGAAAAAAAAATAGAATATTAAGAAAAAACTTCCTAGCTTCCTAGAAAGTTCCTAGCCAGTCACTTTTGAGTGGAAACTAATCCTTCATACACCTGACAGAGGCAAGTTAAAGCCCTATTGTGTGTGTAAAAACCCAACCTGAGGGTAACATGGGAGGCCACAAGCAAAGCTACGCTAACTGTTGTTAAGTAACATCTATGTGAACCAGATACTCATTGTCCGCCTCACTCCTTTAGCAACTACTTGAAACCCAATCGTGACATTTAGAAGGTTTCATTCTTACCTTATTCTGCAGCCTCTGAACATGCCCGTGTCCACCAGGTAAGGACAAACCAGAGTCATCTTGATACCGTCCTTCTCTGAAGCCTTGATCTCGTGACTCAAAGACTCATGGAAGCCGATGGCACCGAACTTGCTAGCGCAGTAATCCTGAAACCACAAGGTAACCACAGGGTCTATAATGCTTTTAATCGCACAGACAGGTGAACATTACGGAGCTACCCCAGGCTGTTTTCCCTTCTCTAATGGCATGGTCTCTACAGATCTCTGAAAGCAGATCTGTATTAGCATTTAACATTTATTTACTGCGTGGGGGACACAGGTAGAGCTGCACGGAGGGTTTTGATGTGGTTCGCTAAAGAACTCAGAATAAGTGGGCAAACACAGATGTGTGTATATAAACAGTCTGGGATAAAGGGATCTGATGTGCACACAGCAGATTGAGTCACTCAGTTAATGTAAAGCCATAAAAGCTCACATTCAGAGTATTTTAAGGAAACATAATAGGTCAGACAGGTTTCTGGGACTCTTTGAAGTGAGTCTAGAGTCAAAGGGCTTGTAAAACAGAACATACGTAGAGCTAACAAAACGCTGCTTGGGAAAATGACTCTGATTAAGACAATAGTGAAAGATGAGGAGTGTATATATATGCTAGACTTCCCACATACACAAAGGCTAGTATTAAACATTTAAGCAAACAGACATACTATTTAAGCATCAATAAAATGTTGCATTTGTAAAAGGACCAAGTGTGAATTGAGATGCTTTATTAGAGCTGAAATCATTAAGGGTTAAATCTAAAACTGTTAATCATCTATTTAAACCAATTAAAATGTTACTATAAACAAAGGCAATTAACTAAAATGGTACATCTTTTATTAATTCTGCAGGCAGCTTTGTTAAATGATTAGAAGCACATTTTTTCGCTTCTTTTAGTGGCACTTAAGCATACGCAAGGTTGCATATGTGCTAAAAATGAGCTGTATTTCCCGTAATGCATTGCTGTACTGCAGGCAGAGAAACCCAGACTGCATCTTTTAGGGTTAGCGTGCTCTGTAAGTGGCACAAAAAGCCAAGCACAATACGTGCCAAATTTCCATGCCTCCAAAAACAGTTTGTTTATTTCAGTCTGCTAATAGATTTACGAGATAGATGCTGCGCTAACCTCCACACCAGCTGTGCTGAACAGACCCAGGGAACTGGCAACTGTCACAATGTGGCCGTGGTTCTTCTCCAGCATCTTGGGAAGAAATGCCTTGGTGGTCTGGATAAAGATGAGTGAGAGGGAAGACATAGAAGAGGGGAAAACAAAGATGGTTATTTTCCTTATGTTGTTCATCTCTGCCAAACCTTTCTGATCCATCCCCTGACTAATAATTCAAGACTAAACATTGTATCCCTCATCCTGTTGGGGGAGTTTAGAAACACAATTCCAATACGGTCTTAAAGGCCATTAACAGGGAGCTCGGTTTTCACACACACTTGAAGGGATTGATTTATGCACAGCTCAATTTGTTTTGCTAGTAGTACTAGTTTTGAGAAAATTTTCATTTCCAAGTTTCCAAACATAAACTGCCTTTTAAGTGGAAGCAACACAGCAGTTGTTAATATTCCAAATCAGCCTGAAAGTGCTTATAAAATGGCACAGGCCACTTTTAGATGCACACAAGCAAGTTCAAAACAAGTGGTTAGTCTGTGGTATCTTCTCCCACGACGGCTTGGTCCCAGGAGCTGCAACTCATTATCCCACAGAACAAAGCCAGAGTGACATAGCCACTCACCATTGTCACCACAAGACAGCTGAACACCAAAACAACCATCTGAACATCTACAACAGTGTTGCAAGTCAACAAAGACTGGAAACAAACACCACCTTTTCAGCCGGGACCAGGCATTAGCATCCTGCTGAATAAGGTTCCTTTTAAACCAGGATGGAATTTTGTGGTGGTCTAACCTGCTTTATTGCTGGTCTAGCTAGTGAATCTGAACCATGTTGTACTGTACCATTCCATATTGTTCCTCAGTGAAATACAACATGCTGGCCCACCAAGATGGTCTTTCTGATAAAGCTGGTTGAATGAAAGCAATTCTCAATGGAACATGGAAACAAGCTAGAAAACTGCCAACTACAACAGCACTCCTTCCAGATACCTTCAATGGTATCATAAACATGCCCAAAAATGGACCCAGGCCATGCTTGAGAATGGTACCAGCTTGTACAGTTCAGCGCAACAAGCAGAAATGTTTTTTCAGATCTCTGCCAGCCATCAAAACACAATCAGTTTGACACGCTGTTGGAAGATGTGTGTATACTTGCTCTGGCATGGTGCGGAAAACATTGGGGTAGATCTTTCAAACACTTACTGAAATTTTATTTGGACAGTTTAAACTGTGTTGCTGCAAAAAAACAGATTCAAGTATGTGTCCATAGTAAGTGTCCATCTTGACCACAATGAAACATAAGTACAAAGTCAATTTTCAAGCAGTCATAAGGTTTGTTTATGCATCCAGGTCCTTGACAGGTCCTTTAAATAACTCATGCAACAAAGCAATACTGACCAAATATGAAACTATAAATGAAGATGACACAGACAAAGCAATATGCATGAACAATTAAATATTCCATTAGCAAAAGACACAGGGCCAGTCTGTCAACGTACTTGCATACATATGATCCAACTTACTATATATTGATGTATAATATTATATTGCTTCAATGGGCTCCTATTAGCAACTTGTGTTAATTACACAGCAAAAAGCACAATTGCAATTGGACAATTAAAGTCACAAGTTCATACTTAAACCCTACCAGTTTTTAAATGGAAACTAGTATACCACCCCATTCTTTGCACTGTATCAACACTGTTCTGTCACCAATCAAATCCAACGTTACCAGCCAATGACAGGTAAGCTTGAATGTTAGGTCGCTACCACCACATAACCTCTACCAATGAGAAAACACAAGTCTCTGAGTGAAAACTATTTACTATGAACAGAGTATGTGATGTGGGCATGCCCTACTGACCTCTTAGACACAAAATGTGTGAAACCGAACAGAAGTTTGTGTCTTAATTTATAGCTTCTGTAATTGCTTTTCAGAGCCTGAGTTTACGCTAAATTAACTTCCAACAGCAGAGCTTCCTTGGCCCATGCGTTGGTTCTGAGCCTGTTGTGTTCTCTAATTGATACAAGCTCCATTGCAACGCTCATCCCTAAACTCCCTTCAGCTGCAGTGTCAGCCTGGATTAGTGCTAATGTTTGACCAATAGGAATATGCGTAAACATGGTTGCATAGAAAAGCCCAGATGGCCGGTAATTAGAAGAAAGTGGACGAGGCCCCAGAAATGTATCTGAGGCTTTGGCAAGATTTATGTACAGCCCACAAAATCTGAATTCCTGAGGGTTTACATGACATGCTACACTGCCAATGTCTCATTAAAGTGGGCTAAAGGGGCTTGAACTACATTTATATATTACAAATGCACTCTACATGACATATTGAGAGTACTTTTGACCAAAAGAACCTGTTAAACCCAATTAAAACCCAGATCAGAAGTGGATTCTTATTCGCTTGAATTTGAATTCGCATTCACACTTGAATTTGAAGCCACTAATGAATCTCACTGACCTGGAATTGTGCATATATTAGCAGTTCGAAGGTAAACAAAGGCTACAGGTGCACCAGCCCTTTTTTAAGACCATCTAAATCTACTCAAGCACGACCCTTTGCCTGGCTGCTCCCTTTCTTCTGGTCCAGCAGAAATGCGGGCTGGAGAACTTGGCTCCTGTCACTTGGCATCTTGTCAAGCTGATCTCCAGACAAGAAAGCAATTGTCACATAAGTGGGTCAGGCAGCAGCGCCCCATTACCAGCAAGCTTGTGTACAAGACTCCCTTTCCCTTGATGCTTTTCTCTGGGGACAGACCAAAGTCGTCCCCTGCAGCCATGCTCACTTAGCAACTGTGAGGCTTTCACAGACACCCCTGCACCCAGCTGTGGAACATACTGCTCGCATATTGCCCATAAAGGGCTGAATCTCACTGAATCTGTAAAGCAGAAAGTCAGGTCATATTACACCTCAAAATCTAATGTCAAATTCCAGCACTATTATGATTTAATAATGAAGCATAATTATCCTGTAATTGTGATTACATCACGCAAACAAAACTTGTGTTCTCATTACTGTAATGTTAAGAACACAAGGAGGAGAAAAAAGATTTTAATTGGAAGTTATTATATAGGATTATTCATTGTTAAAAAGTCCAATTCCAGTTCCAATTTTGTCCAGTTTCCAATTTAAAATCAATCTTATCTAAATAAACTTGAAGTTTTAAAACATTTCCATGACCTCAGGGAGAAATATGAAGCAGACACGAGCTTGTGAGATTCACCCTATGGGATCAACATCAGAGAGAGAGAAATCTTCAATAAGACAATAAATCTGTTCATTTGTTTCACTTTAGCGCTCAAGTTAACCTTAGCCTGAATAGCCTCAGTGGAGATCTCACTGGTCCTGAGACACAAACACAGCTGTAGGCAAACTGAGCCACACAAGCTAGAGACAGTCTGAGCTGAGCACAGAAGACCGAGGGAGCACTGCTCTGAGATAATGGCCTCACTTCCTGTTGGCTTCTCCAGCGTTCTTACATTCCCACAATGCAATCCCACAAAATAAAGATAAAGTCCACCTGCCCTTTCCTGCCTAAAATTTTGAAACACAGCAGACTGTTAAAATAAAGACACAACCGGCTGTCAGGTCATGTTTGAGTCTGTGAGGATGATGCAGAGCAGTTACAAGGACTGCCTCAAGAAACCTCACACCACCTGCACAAAACCATTATGAAAACAAGACTGAGCAGATACGAAACATCCTTTCTGTACAAACATGAATAAAAATATTAAAAAATAAAGAAAGAAATCACTGCTACACACCCCATGTAAGCAATGACCAATTACAATGATATGCTTGTGTAAGATAAACAAGGCAGTGTTGGTGCAATTCTATTCAGCTGGCTTGTGGCTTTAATGACCACATCTTCTGCTTGGTATTCTAGCCTGTCCAAAATGATTAAGCTCAGCTTTCATCTACAGTTTTATAAGCTTTATGCAGCTCTACCAAAACCTTAACAACTCCACCAATAACAAGTGCATCTGTTGCAGCCCAGCAACTTATGCTGGAAACTTATACGTAAATGAACACGATAGCAAAGGACATTGTGTTACAAGTTTTGTCCAGACATTTATACGCTTCATTAGAAAAGACCTCCAGCATTTAGAATGTTGGTGTTTGTCAATAGGACAAAAATTTGACAGTGTCCAAAAGGTGATATCTTCACGAAAAGACTATCAAAAAAGCATTTGATCAAAAACCCCAAGGCTCATTGATTTTTGCCCAATTAACTCTGCTAAACTGTTTTCTCAGGCCTTCTGCCCATCAACTCTTACTTACACCAAAAACATTACTCATTCTGTCTTGCCCCCAAGACACTTGCAGAAAAAAACATCCGCAACGTGACTTCAGCACTGCAGGATTCCAAACAAACTTCCCACAAGGTGGTCTTAGTAGGACAATGCAAATTAAAAACATTCAGTGCTTTTACTAGCAAGAGGTTAATTAGTGAGGCCAAGTGAGAATGGACTTGTCCAAATGGTACTTCCCTAGGCAGGATGTACCCTTCAATGGGCTTTAAATTAACAAACCAAGGCAGAGCAGATCGTTTCTGGTGATTTTACTCAAACCCCCTGCTGGACTTGCCTTCCTCTGAGCTTGTTTATATTCCCGGATCAGGGAGCTATTGAGAGGACCGTGTTGAAACAGCGGGAGCCGTGTTAATAAAACCTAATAGTGGAAGCACTGTTTTAAGATCAGTTTTGATGTTAGAACTCACAAGGACCGAAACTGATGAGGTCAGAGGAGTAATCTGATCCCTGATCAGTTTCTGAATACTGGCCAGAACTTTGTCATCTTACAGCCTGTGGATGTCTACATCCACATAGCTGTAAATATTAATTTTGGCTGCCACAAAGAAATAAATGAAGACAAATGGATAACAGATTACATTGAGAAATATGCAATAGGATGGCCCATCTCAGACGACCGACACAACACATTTGTTTGCATTCAGCGACACAAGGCAGATTAGCTAATGGAGGTTCAAAGAGTTTGATGGGATTGCTTACAATAAAGACACAGCAGATGCTTGCCGTTTACAAATGGAAATAGCTCTATACAAGTCAGTTCATTTCTTATTAAACTGAGAAACTCAGCTTCACTCTGGCCGGTTTACAAGCAAGATTATGACCATGCATGCAGTGAAGGAAACTTCCTTCCCAATTTCGTGCAAACGCAAACACCAGTAGAGAAACTTCTATTTGCTGAGCAGATTGGTGCACTTGTAAAACACAATAACCACTGAAAGAGGACATTCCACAACTAACATAAACCACTTCAGCTATAAACCTCGCCTGTAACTTTTTACATCTGTTATTAGAAGCGCCGTTGCTGTATGCAGCACGTACAGTTAAATAAAACTCACCCAGAAGTGAGCGTGGCAGTTCACCACCATGGTCCTTTCGATCAGCTCATCCGGACACTCCAGTAGGTGGTGTCCGGACACCACACCGGCGTTGTTGATCAACAAATCCACTTCTCCGACCTCCCTGCGGACTCTCTCTGCTGTGGCGTACACGCTCTCTCTCTTGCCCACGTCAACCACATACGTGTACACGTGCGGCTGGAAAGGAGGGACTTCTTCCACGCCGCCAACAGATACTTTAAAGAAACGGTTTATAAACACGTTTACGAGGAATCAAACAAACAACTTACTATTCATCCTAAGTTACATTGATCTCTATATGGGATAAAATATTCACATTCAGTTATTTTTAAGTTGGCAGCCATACAAAGACTTTGGGGTCACACGAAACAGCTTCACTCTGGCAGGAATTTATGACAATATTTTAGAAGTCATTCCACTCACCATCTTTTGACACAGGGCTGTCTTGCTCTCTGTAGATCTGCCGCACCATCTCTGCTGTCTCTTCATTGCTTTGGCTGTTGATGTCCCACAGCACCAGTGTAGCCCGACGCCGGGCGAACTCCTTCGCGTAAAGCCGCCCGAGTTCGCCGCCCGCCCCGGTGATCAAACACACCTGTCCCGCTACGCTCTTCTCTTTTGGCCGTATGAGCCACTTCAGTCCGGCCATCACGATGGCCCAGAGAACTTTCAACATGACCAGGAAAAACTCCGCAACAATGTTAATCATGATGGATGATGCCGTTTCTGTACGTCGACGGTGCAAAGTTGCGTATTAGTTTTAAATAAAAGACGAACGTCCAGTAATGCCCAAATATCTAAACAACCTGAGTTTTGTGTTTTGTTGCTGACATCAAAATTGAATTCCTTCTTTAACTACCCACCTATATATTAAGTTTATCCGACAGCACCCAATTACAATACAATTTTAAATATCTTTATATACACAACACTAAACACCAAAAACGCCTTAACCAATGCGCGCAAATAAAAGCGCACCTTGCCCACTGATATAACCAGGTGTGCCGTGGCGTTGCACTTCAATAACTGTCCCAATTTCGGCTTGTCTTACAAGAATAAAAAAGTGCAACAAATGCAACCGAGTTCACCAACAAGCTAATGCCCATATGAAACCGTATCCCGGCACGGATGCGCGCAATAGCTGCCGGTGCGCTGCAGTCCTTGGATAGACAGACGGACTCCTGACGGATCTCCTAAGAGCTGCTGAGGCTGTCTCTCTATTTAAACCAGCCCCTCTCCACAGGACCCCACAGAGAGATTGGCTCAAGTGCCTGATTGAAATTTACATCTACTTATGTCAGCTGTGGAGGCTTTGGATAACAGAAAGTATAATAAGATCGCCTATCGACAAACTATTTGAATGTATATATGTTGTCGAAATGTATACAATTTAAGACACAAACCAAGCAAATCTGGGGCTTTTGTTTTCTTTTTTGTAAGGGCCACATTTTGAATGTCCCAGAAACATTCAACATTATTGTATTTAATGCCAATGTATTGATGTTGTTGTTTAACATATTTACAATACAGAATGTTTTAAAACACAGTAGCATGAACAGGAATAAATATAATAATATTATGTTTTATATATTAAGTGTTGTTGTGACTTTATATGTAAACAAACGGTGGTATTTATAATTTATTTGAGTAAATTACTTGTAAGCACCCGTACAATCACATGTTGACTTTTAAACAGGTTTTGGCCCTCATGCTTTATCCAGAGCATGTTGTACCCTAGAAACAATGAATAAATGAATGAAGGAAATGAATGAAAAAGTGAAACATTTGAAGTTTTTGAAGCAATGAAGCATTTGATAAAATTACTCTTACTTTATGAGTGATTTTGGGAGACTGGGTGATTTCCTATGTATTTAGTTTGCCATTAACCCGTTTTTGAGCATCTGTTCAATGAAGTTTTATGAATGACGTGAGTATGAATGACTATGAATGAATAAATGAACCTCCAGGCAAATTCACAGAATAATTTGAGGAGAAATGTTGCGTTTATAAAAATAGCTGTGCATATCTGCCACCTAGTGGAGCCTATTTGTAAATACACATTTATTTTGTCAGGATTGTAGGTTATAGGTTGTAGAGCTCTGCATTAGAGTAAATATGCAACTTACGTTATACATTTATTTGTTTTAATTGTATAATTATGTTAAAGAAAACAGATGTCATTGTGTTTTAGTTTATAGTAATACACGTAAACCAAAAAATAGTCATTTTCACGTCATTAAAATGTTGTGTCACGTGGTGGGGAACAGTAACTATGGCAACGTCGATACAATGGACGGCCAGCATCCTTTTCCGATATATTTTTCTTTTACCGACCGGTCGCTTATTTTGCAATAATGGCGATACTTACTAATAATAAAGTTTATAAATAGACAGCAGGTGTAGTTTAATGGGTTTTTTTACATTTGACATGAAACCTTTTTCCAGTCGAAACTCCTTTGCTAATAAAGACCATTAAAGAAGGAAAACCCAGTTATCCTTCAATGACCTCCTCCAGTTTCCCATGGTCCCGTTGCAACACGGCTGCTCAGTCCAACCTGAGGGACTTCTCAACTGGACAGAAACACTCTTACAGCCCGAGCCGTGAGTTTGTTTGTTTGTTTAAATCGTGTATTGAGACAAAACTAAACAGAAATGTTTGTTCTGCAAGATTTCCTTTCATGCGGCCTATGAAGTCATTGTTGGTGTTTCTGAAATCCCATTGTGTCTGATATTTTATTAACAGGCCATTTAATAATTCATTTGATGTTTTAGATTCCAGGGATACAGAGTCACACAATGTCAGCTCTGTTACTGAAGGGTGAGTGCAGCAACACATATGAACATTGTAATACTTTTATTTTAGTATGTTGCTTTTAAATACTGTTTATTTATTTGTTTTTTGGTATACCTTTTTTAAATGTATATCTTAAAATCTAAACAGTTATATAATGTTTTAAATGTTTTAAGTAATTTGTTTACTTTAAATTTGTTCTTATATGTATATGCATTTCATTTTCTTGTTAAAATGACTCTTACAACTTTTTGTCTGCTAATCCCTTCAACCACACAGATCTCTGCTTCCATGTTTAGCCAAAAAACGTTCAACAGTGACCAAATGTATCTCGGAAAACAATGTGTTCGGCAATGATGTTTCTCGACATTTTTTATTTGATAAAAGATGGAGAAACGGAATGTACATCACACATGACATAAGAGGTATTTTTTCCTCTTATTTATTCATACACCATCATTATTACTTATACAAAAATAGATAGAATCAGAATGAAGATTTTGCATGGGGCACAATATTGTAAATGCCACAATATTGTCACATTACTGTTTGTAAGCTGAAAAAACTTGCTAGAAAAAATCACAATTTTTTTTCCTTCTATTTTTGTAAAACTTTAATATCTGTTGTTGTTTGCTGAAATATCTCAGCTACATCTCAGCAGTTGGCTGGGTACTACAAAATGTTTCTTATTTTTTCAAACAGATGATGTTCTGATTAAACCAAACTCCACAATATCTGGATCTTTGCCGTGTCAGGAGTTTCATGTTTATCGGTCTCACAATTTAGCCAGATTTGCCCACCGCAAAGGATTTTCACTGGGCAACCCAAAACCACTTATTTTTGGGTGGGTTTATCTAGAATTTATGTGGATTGCAATACCACAGTTAATTTCAATCTATTAAATGTTAATTATTTTTTGTATTAAATTTCAGTGCTGAGTATCTCACTACATTAACATCAGTTCTGTTACCAACTGCTACCCAATCTGCCAGCGAGAGGCTCAGTTTATCTCAAAAACATACAAACAGGTGAAACTACAAGTTTATTATCTAAAACAAGTGGTATTGTTTACTAACTGTTCATGTGTGTTGTTTATTGCCTGTTACTATTTTTTGTTTATTTTAGATCAAGGATAAAAAAGAGGGCCCGTAATCTCTTTGGTGTTGTAAACAAAAGTAAGCCTTTAAGTTTGAGTTGAGACAAATGTATGAGTTTTTAACTGATTTATTGTCATCTAACGTGTTAAGTAGGATATTGCTAAATGCTTTACTTAAGCATTTAAACATTGCACAATGTGTTAATTTTAAGTGATTAGCAAGTGAGATCTCTGGCCTCAAGGCACTGATACATTTCACATGTATGTGTGGATTTAGTGTAGCACCTACAAACACACACACACACACACACACACACACACACACACACACACACACATTCTCTCTACCAGACACCTTTACTATGACAGAAATCACCAGTCTTTTGTACTAACCAACCCATGGAAATTGTTTTTCAGCCCAGTCGTACCCTGATCCACTCCCGGGTGCCACAGCCTCTTATGTTCAGAGACTGACAGAGATCTCATCTCTGGAGGCAGACACTGTTCGGCAGGAAAAACTGAGGAGACTCAAAAAGATGAATAGGCAGGACTCTTAACAACAGTTTATAAGCCAAAAAGCAGCACACAGCAACTGCATTGTGGAAACAGTGATTGTGAGTAAACACATGAATAAATTTAAGTCATGTGAAAATGTATTGTGAATTTGCCAACCAAAACTGCCTTAAATCACAGTGATAATAAATTGAATTAATAGATAATGGCTGATTTATAGCACAAACTGTAGGATGTCTGTATTATCTGTTAAGTTATGGCAAATGAGTTATGAGAAGGAATAATATGGGTAAATTGTTTTTTGTGCTGCCTGTTTTGGAAGTGTTTATGAAGTTATAATTATAAAATGAAAGTGTATGTGTTTCATAAATGTACAAAAAAGTACAATTACATTGCATAAATTGATCTTAAAAGAGTCTAGGTTAATGAAACATCTGCCCTCTTAATTTTAAGTTTATTCCACGACTAATGTGTGTTTACATGCACAAATTACTGCATTTTATTAATGCCACTTGCTTTTTTCTTATATTGAACAAAGCGTGTAAAAATGGCATCTATATTATGTTGTTGGAAATTAAAACGATTGATTCAGTTTACTTGTCATTTCTAGCTATTGCACTGATAAAAAGGGTAGAGCCTGTATGTTTTAATTGTACTAAAAATATGCCATGGTTAAAGCATAAATTCCATGTGAACTGCTCTATAATAGTAAATGCAACAATATAATATATAAACAATAGGGAATCCTGTTTACTGTCTGAAGACGAGTCCTAAAAGTGACTCATAGCTGCTCAAACTTTTCTAAAGCCTTGATTCTCATTGACTTTAGTCAATCAAATTGACCTGGAACAAACAATAAACAAAGAATCCTTTAATAAAAGTCTCCCACAGACATGCCCACAAGAGGTTTATCATTTCAGCTCACTTCAGCGCACCCCAAACCAGCCTGACTCACATAACCTAACACACAGAGCTTTTAAAGTCTGTTGTTTTTAAAGAACTCCTATTTATGTAACTTAGACACCTTTAACAGATGCTTATGATTTCTAATTAGGTCAGGAATGTCTGTCAATGAATGAATGAATGAAGTATACAACTCCTAATATTAACAATAATCCAAAATGATTGCTCCTATTATATAATACATCATATATATGTAAGGCTACTATATAAGTTATGATAAACACCCATTAGGTCTCATGGCATGAGCTTGTTAATGATATACTTCAGTAAATTCGCTCAGAGTCAACAGTGTCCAAGTTCTATCTTCACCAATATGAGAACAGAGATTGTGCCCAAGCCAAACTGAAACACAGCCAAGTTCAGTAATCAAAGGGCCAATTTTGGCAAGAGTTTTGAGGATAAATGCAATAGACAGATAGGCTGAATAACAAAGGTCAAGTTCAAAGAATGACTTTAATATCACGTGACATCAATTCCGCACATTATTATACGAAAAAGGTCTTTCTTGAGAAATAAAATGTGATGCTAAAACTGCTACCATAACACATACTTAACAACTTTCTAAATACACATTTCTTGATGTTACAGAAGTATTATAAAAATAGCGTCTTACAATATTTAATTAAAATAACTTATCTGCATAAAATGTTTCTTTTTGACTGCCAAATCCTTCTATTTTTTAAGACCCCTCCCCTCAAACCATCATATACAACACAAAACATTATTATCCATTCAGCTTTTTCCAGATATGTGCAAATATATACGGTATCAATATGTGCAAACAACATATTGACACTCTTTAATCTCTTCATTGACCACAGGACAAACATTAACAAACACCTGCACCTTAGACACACAGTAGAGGTGACGTGTGGATATGTGTGGATAACCAAAAGACGAGTCACTCAAAGATCAACACCATAAAACTAAGTCATACAATGGCTAAATCAATATGAGCATTAGCATAGCATTAAAAGACAAGATGTACAGTTGTGTCCCAGTTAGATTGCTAACGCTATATATTGTTATGAATTCATGATATATTTCAGGTATTACAATGGCTTAACATAGAATTTTGATTTTATATGGCTTATCCAAGTGGTAAATGCTTTAGTGTCCAATAAACGTGATAAAAAAAATCATAAATGTTGCTCTTTTGTAACATGTACTGAATTCACGCATGTTAAATTCTACAAATGTTATCGTCTTGTTAAACCTGGATACCAGTGTAACTGGTGAATTGTTTGTTTTTGTTTTTATACCTAGAATGTAGTATAGAATACATTCTATACTATTTTCAGGGAACACATGTACTGACAAAATATATAACTTCTATGTAACACCCTCTGCCAAATGCATAAATCTAAATGTAAATATTATCCCTAATGTTAGTCTTGCCAGATTTGACTTCCTGTTACATTGAAAAATCAAAGAAGCTGAGTTGGAGACAGTTATAACAGATATCAAACAGATTACCCATAATTCCTTGATCCTGATTCTCATTCCTCTCATTATTAGCCTGATTCCCTGTGGAGAAAATGACAGTCAGTCAGGTGTAAAAAAATATGAAACAATTTAATTCTTTCTCTCAACCGTCATGTTTTTGTTATTAGTGTAATGATCACCTGCAGTTACAGTATCACCAGTCTGCAGTACATATTATTTTATTAATACAGTGCCTCCATCACTGTGTGCTGGTTTATTTTCTCTAGAAAATGTAATTGTGTGTATTTTGGGTTTTTACAACTTCCTGCATTTCTGAGCTGTGTTGATTTTCTAATTTGTCTCTTACTGTAAATCTAACTTAATAACTTCCTATCCTAAATTTGATCTGACATGTTCAACTAAACAGATTCTAAAGTGTTTTTGTGATACAGTTACTGTAATCTGGTCAGTGTGTACATTTACTGCCTTGTTTGCCATTTTGTCATAAATCAACCAGGTATGAATCCTGTTTATGATTCAATTGTGGTCACACTGTAAAGTGTATTGATTAGATACAAACTATATGTTTGTATCTAATCAATAATCAACTGTATGTTACAACATACACAGTTCTCTAGATGAAACAGACATACCACAGATTAGTTAACAACCAGACCCAACAGATGCATCTGAAGTTGTTTTAATAAACAACCTAACTGTTAAAACATGAAGCGACTGTTTGGGAGACTGATATGAAATTACAGTGACACCCAGCAGGGCTGAGTGTGGCCCTGGGCTCTTTAAACTGGAGCAGGGCCAAATGTTCACATTCCTCCTACTGTTCCTCTGTTGTACAAGCCTCTGTAAACAGTCTGGACACTGATCCGGGATCAGTTTGATGTGGCACGCCAGGGCAAAACAGCCAAAAGAGCAGCGGAGAGAGAGAGAGAAAGCTCACCCACACCCAACACTAAAACAGCATTTCCCCACCTCTTTTTTCCTCTCTCTCTCTCTCTCTCTCTCTCACTTTGTGCCCAGTGTACCGGAGTGAGGACAGAGACACATTAGGTGAGTTTTACAGACAGTTCTGAGTAGGAAATTCAACTCCGCTGTTGTGATTGTCACAGAGTAGCTCTTTTCTACTGCCTCAGCTCTCTGTAAATGTGTTTGTCTGTGCAAACAGAGGAACAGTGTGGCCACAGGAATTCCTGAAGGAAGGATTCCTCCAGCATGGATAAATTCGCTTGTGAACTACCTGTCTCTGTTTCGTTTGCTATTTAGGAATAAAACCTGTGCCGCTGTGTGTGAGAGAAACCAAATACGAGGACAGAACACAGACTTTTACATTTTACACTTTTCTGTTTCATAGTTTGAGGCTCTCTGGTCATTTTTATCCATTATGAGGGTGTTCTCTGTAAAACAGAATGAATGGTTGCTTGTGGCCCTTTTATTTGGGCTGTACCACTTTGCTGAAGGGGGGTGCTCAGGAAGGTGTTGCCAAGGAACAGATCGCACCTGTTTTACTACAGACTGGAGGATGGACCGAGTCTATGGGACATGCTATTGTGATGAGAGGTGTGTTAAGACAAAAGACTGTTGCTTTGACTACCCAACAGAGTGCCCTGGTAAGTCATGTTTCCAACACCCATATATTGAAGTAACAGCTGTTAATGAGAAATACAATAATAAATGCAGTGATGCTTAAAATCATTTCTGTCAATGGTACACACAAACTTTCAAGATATACACTTTTTAAAATTTACATTTAAGATTCAATCTATATATTGGAAAACAAGACAGAGGTATTGACGTAAAATATTGAACACACACACACACACTTCAAACATAATGATGCTGATATCAGTTCTCACCCTGCTGTGTTTGTAGCCCAGCCATGTGTAGTGAGCGAGTGGAGTCACTGGAGCGGTTGTGCTCAGCCATGCCAGCCCTCGTACCGTGTTCGGAGGCGCAGCATTGAGACAGAGCCCCTAAACAGTGGTCAAATCTGTCCAGCGCTGGAAGAACGAGCAGGTTGCATGGAATATCAGGACCATCAGGGACACTTCTGTGCTCAGACTCAAGGTATGAATGCCACACATTGATAATCTAACGAAAGAACTTAGTACTGCAATTAGAAACTACAGGGACTGGTGATAATTAAGTAGCTTAGCTCTTTAAAGGTGGAGACTAAATATAAACCGTTTTGGATTAATTCCAGAACCAGCATTTATCACCACAATGGAGTACAGCAAGGGCAGAGCTCATGATTTGTATGGGGCCCCGGTGCATGCTGGGTATGTATCACCGTAGATTAAACAAATACAATGACACTGCAGCATTTGAATTGACCAATATCACTTTCACAGTTTCTGTATGGAATTCAGACTGGAGTCTCTCACTTCACAGTGTGTAGTAGAGAATTCACCCTATACCCGCTGGATGCAGTACTTGCGGGAGGGCTACACTGTCTGTGTGGCTTGCCAACCTCCTGCCCTGAGCAACCACATCCGGAGTTGCCAAGGAGATGGTAACCATGCTAAGAGGTAGTTAGTTCACACATAGTCAGAATGTTGTTTAGATGTCGTTTAAAACGTAAAGCCATTATACTGTAAGTTCATAGTGAGGTTATGGCCTTTTTAATGCCACAGCAAAACAAGTAAAATTTATTTCAAGCAGTGTTTTGGCAATAACAGCCCAGGAAACATTCAATGCTTTTATTCTCGGCAGGGATGAGCTTCTACATTGGCAGGCAGTTGGAAGTTCTCGTTGCAGAGGAACATGGAGAAAAGTTCAGAGACTGGACCGCTGCTCCTGTCCACAAGTACACAGCTTCATTTTCATTTAAACACACCATCACTAGAGTGTAACTAGTTACTACAGCAACCTTTTGACTTGATTTACTAAACACAGCCACACAAGAACATGTTCCATCATGTATTGAAGGTTTATTAAAATAATTTAGTTTTTACATGTTTTCTTCAAACTGAAACATTTATTTAATAATTATCACCACAAACTCAAAGAGCACTTTTTTATTTACACCTTCTGCTGGTCAAATCAAACTGCAACGTTTACCT
This sequence comes from Yasuhikotakia modesta, assembly GCA_036877545.1. Classification (NCBI taxonomy): domain Eukaryota; kingdom Metazoa; phylum Chordata; class Actinopteri; order Cypriniformes; family Botiidae; genus Yasuhikotakia; species Yasuhikotakia modesta. The sequence goes on along the minus strand of JBAJNP010000685.1, from coordinate 64,072 downwards.
TTTAACATTTTTACAAAAATAAATAGAACTTAAAGTACAGGTGATGCCACTTCATGGGCAAATAATTGTTTTAGGTTTCCACTTATTTTGTTCTCAAAATAAAGCAAGTAAAGTCAATAATGTTGAAAAAAAACCCACTCATAAACAGGGACAGGGATATGAAATTTCCATTCCCACAACTGTACATATATGACAACATTCCTGCTTAGGAAAATTTCCAACCCAAGCAATATTCCTAAAGTTCTTTAAGCATCAAATTGGAAGTCAGACCATTTCCAGTTTCTTCAGAGTCCTCCATCTGTCCTTAAGCATCACACTGGTACGATTCTCAAAGTCAAATTCATTCAGGATTAAGGTCCATTTTCCCACCCCATGTCTCCTCACGCCTGCTTTAAGCTTCTTATCTTCTCCTGAAGTCCATTTCTGTGAGGAGGAAATTATTATAAGTTCAAAAGCTTTATTTGATATTCATACACCCTCACGTATTGTAAAAATGATGAGATAACTTGCCCTCCTTGTTCGGTTTGTTGTAATATTGGTTTGCAGTACTGAACTTCTACTGCTCCTGCGGGAAACTTCTGTGTTTTAAAAATGAAAACTGTATAAAGGTTTTGTGGACAGATTTATACTTGGAAAGAGAAACATTATTTATAGTCAACATAATACATAAGTAGACACACACACACACACACACTATGAAAAGAATCCACCAATCAGAGAGCACTTACTACAAACTGAGGTCCTTTTGAGAGTTCTTTGTTTTTTTATTGCTGTTTCTGGTTTCCATGGCTCAGTTTGTTTCGACAGAAGTTTCTTTCTACGTCTAATAAAGGATGGTACATATAATGCATTTTATCTTTGCATTTATATAATTGTGATGATATATATTTGTTGGGTGTTCAGTTGCCTCACCTTGTATTTGCCACCTGTGGAGCCGCCTGGGTCTCATTCCTGTATGCATCACAGGCACAAATCCAACCAGAAGAAAACGAACACATATTTAGCCAAAATGTTAAAAATTAAACAGTACTACTGCTTTACATCACAACTATAAACACATTTATTTTTTAAATGCTACTTTTTATGAAAGGACATACTTAATGATTTAAATATCATTAAGACAAATGTTCTTACTTCAAAAATGTTATCAAATGTTATTTTTTTTAAGTTTAATTACTCTTTTGATTTGTCTGACTCTGGACTGGATGGCCCAGTCCTGCCACTTTCCTGACTGGACAAAGTTTTCTCTGATCTCGTGTGACGTGCTTGAACCACTTTTGAAGCTGCCTGAAACAAAAACCAGCAAAATCTGGTAACACATCACATTTCAGGGAATAAGTCACAAGTCATCAACTGAGAATTCAATGCCACATATTAGCATCAACATAACTGAGAATTCAATGCCACATATAAGCGTCAACATAACTGAAAATTCAATGCCACATATAAGCATCAACATAACTGAAAATTCAATGCCTTGGCATCAAATAATACCTCACTTTGAAAGTTAAAAACCCCATACCGGCCTCTCTTGAGCCTTTTCTAACATTATTAGGCTGTTGAGTAATGATGGTGCAGCTAATTGCTACATTTCCATACCCTCAGGAAAATAGCACAATTCTAAAGGATCATTAAGCAAATTTCCAATACATCCAGTAACCGCATTAAAAACACTGTCAATGCAGCCCATTAGTGCTGGGAGAACACTGTCTCTTTCCCTCAGGATGTGGAAAAACCATTCTGAGATTCCAGGCAAGATGAAGCAGTTTTCTGATACGCACAAAAAAAGTCTTCATACCTCAAGTAAGAAAACAGAAGAACGCTTGTGAGCGTCAAGAAACGTGTCGATTTTCTCCAGTAACTGAGTGTAAGAGGAGCTCATCAGAAGTTTGTCCAATGCATCTTTCTTATTCACGACGGTGGTGAGTTTTCTGTGCAGGTTCTGTTAAAATACCAAAACCATTTTCATTTAAATGACATTATATGGAAAAGCTCTAAACTTAAACTTATTTAAACTTAAAGCTCTAAACTTATTTAAAGTCTTTATAGTCTTGCTTCTATAAAACAGAAAAATGCCTTAAAATATCACATTTTACAATCAACAGAAGAAATGTAACAAACACGACATGAAAGACAGTCAACATAATTTTCATGTTTGGGTTTTCATTTTCATATTTTCATGTTTCACCTCTGGTATCCGAGTCTTTTTTTCCAGCCATGTCAGTGTGTCCTTTGCCTTTTGTATATTCCCTTTTCTTAAACACACAGCAACACACTGGAAGACCAAACACCACAGTTAACAAAACACAAGTTACATTGTACTTCCACCTACAATGTAAAACACCCGTCATTGACGAATATAATGACCTGCACGATCAGCAGAGTTTTGATCTTAGCATGTAAAGCTGCATCACGTACGACATCCTCCAGTAACTCCCAAACTGGCAGCGATGACATCAAGGGGGTGACGTGAGCATTGCGATCATAATAGACATCTGTACAAAAACACGACAGACGTGTTTACATGTGACAAAACCAACCGTAAGTTATTCTTATACCAATCGGCACAACTGAATACATAATCTGTCATATTTCACATATAATAATATGTTATGAGGCATGATGTCTGGGAAACAAACACGACGTCGGCGTTTCAGATTGAAACGTTACATTGTTGTATTATACAAGCAGCAATTCGCTAAAAACAAGTTTTGGTTAAAGTAATAAAGTTGTAAGGCTACCCAGATTTTCTCCGTCCATCACTCGGGCAAGGAAACAACAGACGGTCCTCTGGGATGTTTGATCCCAGCTGTCAGAGCCCGACTCGAGCTCATCCACTATTTCTGCAAACGAGGCGTAATGCATAATATATGCGATTGTAACAAATAACCAAATGTAACGTAAGTATGCATAACAAACGTCTCAAACAACAGAGTTTAAATCTGAGATGCAATGAAAAACTACTTTGAGAAACGTCACCCTGAAATATTTGCAAAGTTTTGTGAAACTTCTCGGCAGATCTGTCTTTAAAGAGTCGACACAACGCAGTGTAGTAATAATCACTCATCCACGACTGGACGATCTTTTCCACTTCAGGGAAACTTGGTTTTCCTGTGGTGCTGGAAATCTTCTCCTGTGACGTCATCTCCATGTTTGCGTTTGTGTTTTGACGACAGAATTTCCCGCCAACTGTAACATGGAGTTTATGAGCCGCTGCGACGTTGGCGCCCCTGCAGGCGAGGAGTAAACTACACGCTTTCTCTCAATATATGCTTATGTTTGATTTTTATTGCTTTATACTTTTATTTTTTATTTGCATTAAATGATTTTTGTGACTTCGATGTATTAATTTACCTCGTTTAGCACTTAAAAATGTAAAAATGATTATGTCTCTTTATTGGTGTGATTTTAGTCACAGTTCAGTGATAAGCAAAGATTAAGGTCTTCTAGACGTGTTTGTGAATTATAGTTAAATTACACAATGGCTTTCAATCCATATAATTTAACTATTGTTTTATAGTTAAATTCAATCCATAAACCTCTAACTTTCAAAGAACTTGTGCAGCAAATGACTTGCCACTAGATGTCGCACTAGTTCACGTGATAAAAATACTAAAAAGAAGTAAATTAAAAGAATATCATTACAATTTTCAGGCCCGATTTGAAGTTTTTTCAGCTACGAAAACAACGTTTATGGCATTCGTTTCTATAGTCAAATTAAACTTCGTAGGTCTGTAAACTACATCATTTATAGCATTATGTCATGAAATGGCCACAACAGCGTCATGTATATTTACATTATTCTGCCATTAAATAAAATAATTTCTTTAGATGTTGATTAATATTAGTTACAGTGTCAAAAGTTAATGCACAAGAACTTATTACTTATTTTGGAACTTATTTTGCCACAAAACCCCATGAGACATGAAGTTTGATCACACATCATTCATTGTTTTCACATCCCAGACAGGAAATATACCCACGAGGGACCATATAAGGAAAATTTGAAGGGCAGCAGGTCCTGGCATAGCAAAGATGTAATTTTTCACTGTCAACACACACCTCTGTCCTCAAATGTGCCTGTCCCAAATGCATTCCTGGAGAACATGCACATATTTTTTGCTATTGTATTTCTGTGCTTGTTTCTAGAAGTTGTAAAAACAGATGGGAGATACACAACACAAGTGAGTTATTTACACATTTATTTGTTATCCTGCATATGCTAGTAGACTTAACATAGACGATGCGGTTTATTTTACAGAAATGTTGACATACATGTATCATGACAAAGTGTTCTGTGATCACATAAATGTACAGTTTACTACATGCATTCGAAGATGCTGATATGTGCAGAAACAGTCTGCAGATTAAAGGTGTCTACAAACATCGAGATACAAGATAACATAAACAATAAACAGGCAGAAAAAAGGGACAAAAATTCACAAACGAAGGGACAAAATTCAATGTAGCATTTATGCATGAGAGAACAGATTATGACAGGTAGGTGACATTCACGGTTAAATAATAACCTTGCTTTTAAACAATTAAAGAAAATCACACACATTTCCATGATGATATTAAACAAATAATCAAGGGGTGAGAAACATGGCTGTTCACAGTCCATCAGCTGTATATTTTAGGGTTTACAAATACCTCACTGAACTAAATACAGACCCAAATTTCTTTGCAATTGTTGTTTAAATTAAGGGCAATGAGAGATGCTTCCATTGTCATACAGGTCATAACATGCTACAAATAACGAATCATTTGATTGCCTGGTGTTACTTATGTAAGACTGTTGTGCTATTGATATGAAAAGAATTTAACAGGTGTGTGATGTGTAGAAAATAACACGTGCTATTGGTCATTCAAGGGCTGATTATTTGATTTGTGCAATACTTAAAAGCATAATTGTTGAGGTAACTGATCATGAATGAAATGTTGAAACATACCAACAAACAAACAAACAAACAAACAAACAAAGTTAAAGGCCTGAACAGTTTCTTGTGTTCTGCTCAAATGACGAGGGCCCAGTAAGTAGATTTCTGTGCAAATGCAAGCACTCACATGATGTGATGTTGATATGATATGATCCGTATAGGTTACCAAGCAAAAACAGAAGGTTTTATAACTGCTTTAATGTCATTAAAACGTGCAGTATGCTTCTGCTCTCACACTGAAACAAAGCCCATTCACCACCATGTCAGGTGACTACAGGAAGTGCTAATCAGGCACACGATTGGTTACAAAATGTCATTCGTAATCGACTGCTTCCTCTGTATATGAGGCGTATAAAGCACGCCAGGGGGAATGAACGCATGAGGTGTAACATTTCAACGGTCACATCATTTAAACATATGACCGGTTAGACGGACCGGTTTTCATCGGTCAATAGACGGGTCATAACTCTTCAACGGTCAGAGTTGTGAGAAAGTAACCCCGTCCGTTACAACATTAAACAGGCAAGTGATGACACATTCTTTAAAAATAACAACAACAAGAAAATAAAGATGATGCGTTCTTAATATAAAGAAAACATGAACATCCACCATATCAGAACATTGGTGTCATAGAAAACCTGAGAACTTAATATTACGCATACTGTATCTATTACTGAAAGACCTGATTTTTTCCTCCTATAAAAGTAGAATTTTCTGTACAGTTCTATATGAACAAGCCAAATGATGAACACAGTTGTGTTCATGCAGAGTTTTGCTTTAGAAAAAATAAAATTGCTGTCAGCTTTAATTTATGAAACATAAAATACTTTTAATGAGCTCATTTAATAATTTAAAGAGTTTGTTTTTCATTCTTTAAATGAACCTACTGTAGACATTTAAAAAGACCTACTGGTCTATTCTGTTCAGAGAATCTCAATCGAAGACAGGAGTAACTGGTACGTTTGCAAAATGTCAAATAATCTTTTCTGAATGGTAACACTGATATTTTGAATATTAAAGATATATAATCTGAAAAATACAATTGTAGCCTCTGCCTGTACACTTACAAATCCTTTAGACTGTAAATAAAGTGCCACAATTCTTGGCCTGCATAGATTGCAGAATGCTGTATTGCACTTTTCACTGTAGCGTAACCATGAGAGCCAGCTGAGGTCTTCTTTCTTGTCTCTATACAGTCCTCAAATTTACCCACAGATTTCAGTACACATTATACATTTGGAACAATCAGTCATCTGTCATGCCCAAGCAGGTAATATACACATAGTTCCAGCAATCTTGGAAAAGGCAACATAAAATGGATATTCTTTCCGGCAACAGGACACAGAAAACTTATCAGGCTTTAGTCCAGACAATAATACAAAAAACAGAAACCAAAACATAATAAATATTCTCAAATACTCAGCAGAACCGGACAGAATTGAGTTTTGGTTAAGAAGTGACTATAAGGTGAGACGTCTGAATGAAACAGATATGGTGAAATGTAAATAGATGAAATAACTCATGTGAGAAATTATATCAGTAGTCCCATTTACACAACAGTACACTCTGCAAATCAGAAAACAGCAATTACTTGATTGCATGATGTCTGCATGTAACTAAACTATATTATATATAATGCATTTTGGTCCTTATTATAGATAGCATGAAACTGATTACTTGTTTTTGAGGGGTTTTCAAAGGGATACATAAAAATATTTGTAAGTATCAATGACCAGAACTACTCACCTAACGGTCAAATTACTAGGTGAAATGTGTGTTTTTGTACTTGTGCTATTGTATATTGGAGTATGTAAAGATAAGACATACATATCTTTTACACATCTTTTTGAATGATATAACAAATTCAAAGCAGGCCATTAAAGCTTTTTTCTCAAACGCTGAATTCTAAACTTTAACTAGGTATCGCTATGGCGACACAATAGTCTTGCGAGATACATAATGTGCATTTATATTAATTAAACTACTTTATAGAATTTGATTGCTATCCTTATTTGTTACGTATTTGGCAACTACTAGTATATATGTAACTCTGAATATTAAGAGGAAAACTGGAGGAATCGATTAGCAAAATGATAAACCTAATGGTCTAAGGTTTTGATTAATGCTGCTGAGTACAAACAATGTGGGTGACATAACAGACCATTTCTAAATCTTAACACAAACACATCTGCATTAGATACACATTGCATTTCTACAGAAAGTCATGATATGTTTCAATATGTCGCTACTTCGCAGCTCGCTTCACAGTCTTTGATGAAAATTCCCTCTTTAGAAACGAAATAAATAAACAAACAAACAAAACGAAACCTTTTTGACATCTATTATGCCCCGTGTGGCTATGTGCATTGTCATTGCTGTAGTCTCTGAATTTATTGTGGAGTGCTGTCAGCAAACTAAGCACCGTGAAACAGCTTTGTATATATGCATGCTGCTGAAGAACTGTCCCCCTACATTTGTGTATGTCCCTATAAAATTAAATAAGTGAAAAGGTAAAATGTACAGGAAGATCAACAATGTCTTCATCATTGAGCAAATACATTCTAAACAAGTTTGCACCCGCATCCTTCAGGTTTCGTCTGCAAGAACTGCAGTCTGGTTTGTTATTGACCGGGACACAATTACAAGGGACTTTTCATGCCATGCAGAATTATCTTTCAGACCACATCTGAGGGCAACGTTCTTCTCCAGTGTGTTTGTAGATGCTCTCAGAACCTGAGCCCACAGTCACATACCGGTTTCACAGGTTGGTGACAGGTTGCCATCCCCTGGCATTAGATGGATCTCAGGTGTAAACATGTGGTTCTCCACCTTAAGTTCACTTTGGTTGGTGTCTGGATTGACCTCCCCCTTATCACCCTGGGTGCAGTTGTGTGCTGCACGTCTGGGTGAGGAGATGACTGCAGAAGCCACCTCCATGAGGTTCATGTCCTCATGATACTCCTGTTCCTCAAGCTCCTCCAGAAGATGTGCTGTCTCCCGGGGATGGTATTGACTGGCCAGTGTTTTTGGAGAAAGAACAAAGCCTTTGTTTGGGAAACTAAGCGGTGGCTCTGAATCTGAACACAGTGGAGAACACTCTCCCTCTGGGGAGTCATCCTCCAAAAGACTGTTATTCATATCCTGTGGGGAAGAGGTGTGAGGTGGTGTCAGAGGAGCATCATCTGGTGTTTCAATAAAGTTGACCTTAAGTCCTTTTGTTTTCACTGGGTTTGTGCCACGAATGGAGCTTTTGATGTTCCCCACCACCTCTGTAAAATCCTCACCTTCTGGTGTCAGGTTCTCCTCTGTGCAGAAGGTATCAGAAGGTGTCAGCTGGCCCAGATGAACATGTGTAGATGCCTTAGGTGGCTTCTGCTGAACCTGCTCTGCTGTATAAGCGGGGGAGGATGCCTTCTCACCCTGTCCAAATTCAGCAGCGCAGCTTGCAAAGCTGTCAACACTTGATATGCTTCTCACATCAGTGATGGCTCTTTCCTTGGGTTGTCCTTTAGTGGCAGATGGGACTTCCTTCATCTCTAGTTCTACCTCATGTTTTGACACAGCTGCAGTTTGTGAGGCAGTGGTTGTACTGAGATCAGAGAACGACTGTGTTTTTGTCATCTGGTTATACATTTCTTCCAGTTTCTGAGCACTCAGATGCTGGGGACTTGGCGTTCTGGCATATTCCTGTGATTCTTGAGGGACGCTGTCTGAAAACCTCTTGTCACATGATCTTAGGCTTGTATCTGAGCATGTGCGTTTGGGAATACCCCACCTGCTCGGGGAGAGATGGTTGTCCATCGGCCCTTTGTCATCACTTTTGTCTACCACAACGTCCATTAGCTCCATACTTCTGGCGAAGGCATCTTTTAGATTCATAGAGACAATACTGCCATTCCTCTTTGCTCGTTCTAAGGCCTCTCTTCTCTTGATGGCTTTCTCCTGTCGTTTCTGTTCCTTGTAGAACTCAGAAAAGTTGTTCACAATAATAGGGATGGGTAAGGCAATGACCAGCACACCAGCAATGCAGCAAAGTCCACCAACTATTTTGCCAAGCAAAGTCTGTGGGTAAATATCCCCATAGCCCACTGTTGTCATGGTAATTGTGGCCCACCAAAACGAGGCTGGGATGCTGGTGAATTTTGTAGCATCTTCATCTTTTTCTGCAAAGAACACCAGGCTTGAAAATATCATAATTCCCATGGCTAAGAACAATATGAGCAAGCCTAACTCATTGTAACTGCGCCTTAGGGTAAAACCAAGGGACTGCAGGCCAGTTGAATGTCTGGCCAGTTTTAGAATCCTTAATATTCTCATAATACGAAATATCTGGACAACTCTCCTCACATTCTGGAACTGAAGAACACTTTTGTTGGATTCAGTCAGGAAAATAGTGACATAGTAGGGTAATATAGCTAACAAGTCAATAACGTTTAGTGGCCCTTTGAAGAATTTCCATTTGTTGGGCGATGACAGGAAGCGCAGGAGATACTCCATTGTAAACCATGCGATACACACGGCTTCAACGTGAGCAAGCTGAGGATTGTCATTGGCTTGGCCAAATTCATCTATGACTTGAAGTTCAGGCAAGGTGTTGAGTGACAGTGCAATTGTTGAGAGAACAATGAACAGAATGGAAATGATGGCCAATATCTGAAAGAGAAAGAAAGAAAAAACAGTCAATTATAACAGTTTTGTGTTAATTTGGGTTTATAACATTCTTGAATCATTATGCAAAATGTACTTAAAAACCTTACAAATTTTGAGTTCAAATTTATAAATTGAAAAAATCTGTTGTACAAATTAGTTGTACCACAGTACAAAACATGAAGATCTGCTATTTAATTTAGCTTTTCTTTTACTCTATATTAAATTCCCCACTCACAATAGTTTCTTTCACTTGTCTTTCATGTATGCACTGTTGGTGCCAAGAATCTTTTTAAAGTTCAAAAGCAGTTGCGCTTGATTTGTCTTGATAAAAAAAGAGTGATTTCAAAAGCACTGAAGGATGTGTAAGATTTCCTGTGAAGTAATAAGTTCTGAGTTTCTTTTAAATGCTTGTTTACATCCAGAGACATCAAGACTTCAGAACTGCATCAGGACTGCAGAGTTCTGGCTGAGATTAATTGCTCCAGTCCAGCTAATTACACTCTCTCATCTGTGAAACACAAAACTCACCCTAGATCAGATCTCTTATCTAAAACCTTTAAGATTTAAAGAGTTAGTCAGTGTAAAAGGGTTATGCCAGGTTGCCAGGTTATTAATAAAAACACATAGTCAATAAACATAGACATACACAACAAGTGTAGCAATTTATAATAGAAGATTATAATAGAAGTTATTCTGACTGGAAAATCCTAAATAAAAGTAAAATAAAATGCAAAAATATAATACATAATCTACAATATAAATGTAACATACTTAAATATAATTATTTTCTTTCTTTCTTTCTTTCTTAAATGTAATTCTGCTTAAAATAACTTATTAACAGACAAAAACAAAATACATCTAAAACATTTGATAACATGTAAAACCTGAGATACAGATTGTAACAGTAAGAAATCAGGTGCCACACACTGCAGAAGGGGCGGGAAACCATCAGGTCAGGAGTGTAAATGAAACATCCCTTTCCTCTACCTGTGCTGAAGAGGACCTGAATAAATGAGCATCTGTATACATATTAAACATGTACATGAAAAAAGTAACACAGCTCTTCTGCCAATGGATATCAGTAAATGAATGATTGAGGGATCACACTTCCTGCTGAACAACTGCAGTCAGAGGTTGACCAATCAGAAGACAACGGCCATTTCATCACACACATCTCTCACTGCATAGTATCTGCTGGGAGCAATTTATTTAATATGCACCACTGGTCATCTACCTTCTCAGCTGTATTAAGCCATCACTTTGTGCCTTTCTTTAAAGACAGTTCATTATTCTCAAAAGGAATGTTTTGCGTTTTTAGTCTGGTAAGCCGGTGAAAAGTTCATTTAGTAACTTGACACAGATTTAGCCCAGACACCCTGTTGCTTATCTATTCCATTGTAATCTTCTTTCATCTTTAACATTTTTCAAGATTGTGAAGAAACGTCAACACAGAGCCAAAAAAATGGTGATTTTTTTTTTTTTATTAAACGTCTGCAAGGATTTCAGGCTCCTTTTGCTACATTTCTGTAATAAATGAGATTGTGAAGATGCATGCATGCATGAATGGTCTAATGCATCTTCTTTTATGAGTATTGATTCTTGAGCCACATGCTAATGTTCCATTTCCTGCGGTGCACCATGATTCTATTGCATAAGTCAGTGCATTGCACAAGATGGGAGATCAGTTTTCTGAACCAACAGTGACCTGCTTCACCCAAATCCTCACTACACTGAAAAACAACAAAAGTTACATAAAGTTATTTTAAAAATAATGTTAATTTTTTGCATGGAGAATTAATGATACCAGAAAAAAGAGTCAAACTTTATTTTTAAATTTACATTTTAAATGTATTTAAATGTACATTTATCATAGTTAATGGGGTGCATGTAAATGACCTTAGCACACGTGAGGTTTTTTTCATCCTTAAGATGACATTGGGTACAGATATAGATAATTGGGAAATGTACTGCACTACTGGATCAATAATGTTTAGAAGTAAATAAGAATAACTATTGACAACAGATTAACTTTAAAAACTTACAGTAACCAGGCTATATCAATAGTGTAAATTGTGTACACATACTATGACATCACATCACCATGACAACAACATCCTTTAGGCCACCTGCCTCTCTACCGATTCAGTACTAGTGTTTAATTTATGATACCTTGTATGTTATGAACGTCATTGTCAGATAATGTCCCATGTCCTGTTGCCTTGTGAATTCTAACCAATCAAAACACATTCTACTTCTCTTTCACCTCTCTGCAGTGGAGTATAAAGTGACTATGATGTCATAAGGAGAAAGGCTTAAGTGCCCACTCATTTAAATCACCGCATCCATCCGCTATTACAAGCCGACCACATACGCGGCTAAACCATAATATTAAGCATGCTCATGTCTAAAGTATGGGCCACCAAACAAGCTAATGCATTTAATCTCAGTCCACAGAACTCCTGCACTCCGTACAGAACGAGTGCTTGTGGTTCAGAAGTATCATAATGAGAAGCACTCAGTAGAAACCTATTAGCAGAATGTCCCATCAGTCAAGCATGAATTTTCTAAAGAAGTGTGAAGTCATGATGTTCTAAGGACATCGAGTGCTCCCCCCCTCCGCACTGGAGAGCGAGTTAACTCACAGTACAAGAAAAATCATTTAATATCTCAATTATTTCTCCTAGACAGCAATAAAATTAAACAGAGAACAAATGGAAACTTTTGCTTAAGTCTCCCGTGTCCAAATTATTTCCTCTGAGAAAAAGACACAGAAATCTTAGAAATGTCTTCATTAGAGTTTTATAAGAATCTCAACAATGCTCAGATCCCTGGAATTAGGGGGATTTGGGTACATTATAGTAGCTACAGTCTAGCATTTTATACAGTATAGCATTCCTGTAGCTCAACTGGTACAGCATTGCGCTAGCAACGCAAAGGTGGTGGGTTCGATCCCAGGGAATACAACTACTGATAAAAATGCATACATTGAATACATTGTAATTCACATTGTTCATTGTCACTTTGAACAAAAGCATTTGCCAAATGAATAAATGTAGATTAATTTTACAGCTTCAGATAAAAAAAGATCAAACACAGATCAAAGAGTTTGATCTTATGTACAGATTTTCCTGCTGTAACCTAAAAAAAGTGGGAGTTGAAACATAAGTTACACATCCTATTCAGCACCATTGTGGAGACAATCCTTTTGGAAGCACTTCACACTTTGGGAGCTGTAAGCTCTCACTTCTGCCTGTCCATTAACATCATTGCCTGGTTGAAGCCGCAACACCCTCAGTCATCTTGTCTATTACAAAAGCAAACATTAATCCAGCAGCTTCCAATAAATCGATAAATGGTCTTTGGGATTTCATTTTTGGTCAAAAGCAACAAAGAAGTAAAAAACACCTTAGGAAAGACAGAAAGAGCAGAAAAAACACTCTGATATTCATTCAGAGTCGTCTGACACTAAAGCAAATAATGGAAATATTCCCAGGAGGGCTGATGCGTCTCATACTGGTTTGTGTCATCGGAATGTGAATGAGGGGTGCAAATAAATAAAAGAAATTCCACTTCAACTTCTGCTTATGTGGACATAAATCAGAATGACTCCAGTCACAGACTCTGGAGCCTCTTGTCTAGATACATTCAGCTTTTAGGAACCAAGAGAGCCAAACACGTAACTACCAGTCCTTCCTCAATAAAAGGAAAACGTGACCACATCATGTACGTACTGTAAACACAGATCAGAAAATTGGAAAAGCACTTATATGGCACTGTATATACACACACATGCACACACACATAAAATTCTAACTTCTCTAGTTTGTCTGATATTAACATGCATAAACAACAATCATCTAAACACCTGAAGTTCACTTAATAGTTGTTTATAATTTAAGAATGGTAGGTAGAAATGGTGACACTTTCACGTTAACAGTAACTTTTATTGTTTTTTTTCAGGAAACACATTTATGGCACACATTACTATCCTATCAGCTATAAACAGCTGCTGTACCTGACCATATCTAATCCAATCTCACTAGATGGCTCTCATTAACAAGAAACAAGGCAACAGCTTTACGTTTATGGTCCTGTGATTTAATTCACCTGCCGCCTCTTTCCTCCAACCTTATAAAGATGTTTTGCCACTGGGACACTAACTTCCTGTCATCTCTTCCTGTCAGAGGGACAACCTTGCGATGGTCCATCAAACCACCGACGCTCCGCTGCGGTTGGCCCTCACCTCCACAGCATGCAGGAAAACTGACCCAGGCCACAGCATCCTGTCTTTCAACCAGGCCTGGTTATTGATTGAGTACACCTCACATTACGGACCCTGCAAAGAGCAAGCGCTGCCAAGCCACATCGATCGGCCACTTTGTACATTATCGAGTCAGACGCACCTTGAACTGGGACAGTTTGCTGTTGAGTGTCACAAGGACGCGCTACACCATTGAGGCTGTTTTTTAAGTATCCAACCAGTTCCTGTCATTATGACCAGGAAGAGCACATTGATCGCTCCATGTAATCCTCTAATTCTATTATTAACTCTGTCAGATGAACTTCAAGAGAGCATCAGGAGTATTTTGACACGTTGTGCTTGTAGCTTCTACAGGGAAGGGAGGGAAAAAGTAGAGTGTCGCTGTGGACTGTGAACATCAAACCAATAGACGAGGTTATGAGGTTCCTTCATACAGATCAACAGGGAACTATATTTATTCAGGCAGAGTGCCAGTCTGAACTGTTGAAAGATATAACCTGCTGGCAACAGTTTAAATGCTAGGGTACTGATAAAGTTTTGGAGAAGTTGGCATATTTGGTCCTAATGTCTAAGTCCTAATGGCTTTGGTGATCCAGGAATGAACTTTGAATTAAGTATTTTACCTCTCTAATTTGCATTTCAAAATATGACCTCCAACTTAGTGGTTTTTAACCATTGATTTATTGATTTGACAGATGTAGGTTCTCTAAAACTTACATGAATGCTTTAAAGTTGATTGGCAGTGGCTACAGAGATTCTCTCCTAGCGTCAGACCATCTGAGATTTATCCTAACATTGATCATCTGAGACTTATTGACTCAGTGTTCTCAGTTCTCAACCTCTAGCTTTTTAAGGACTTGAGGAATTAAGCCAAACCTGTTAAATTTCAGCTTTAAGAGAAATGACCACTGGTCCATAAAACTAAGTAAAAACCTCCCAAAAATATAGTGTGTGTGCTCACAGAATATATTTCATGAGTTGTGCTAAACTGTAGCAATATGCTCTACTGAATACTTGCTTTATAAATGACCAGCTTTCTATTAGCTCTGACAAGTCTACCGTGGACTCCTAGAATTCGTGGCTGCAGTTGATGGTCTAAACTTGATAACATTAGTTTTTATATCATGCTGTAGCTGTTTTCAATTAATGATGGCTAACGAACACCGTTTCCGTTCTTTCTGTTTTCCTTTAACAACAACTAATATGACCAATAATAATTCAGGACACATATTAGTGAATACTTCATTGCCAACCACAATTTGGGTTCAAAATTTAAACTTCAAGCATAAAGAAATCACTTAGCACTTTTGAAGCATAAGAAGAGGCCAGAGCACAAACAAACATCCCATTTTTATAATCAATTAGACAAATGACGGCCATGTATAATTGATGGGGTTTTGTAAAAGGTTGTGGGGCAACCCCTTCTAGTCTAATGACTTTCTTGTGGGTAAACCTAATCAGACTGAAAGTGCTGCTATTAGCCCTCATTGACTAACCTAGCTCTTCACATAACCATTGTCTCTGTCTCACACACACACACACACACACACACACACACACACACACACACACACACACACACACACACAGAGCTAACCTTGACTGTGTGGTAGCTAAGCCTTCATCTTGACACTACAGTCCATCTTCTCTATTATATCTCTCCTTCTCTTTTTTGACATTCTTAAAATAGTTCTCTCAGTTGCTCACACATTTCGGTCTGGTCTTAAGCTTCACAATGCAGGGCAACTGTTTTAAATGCAGCAGTAAATACCCCTTTAAATGTTCTGTGATGGATTGATGGAGTGATAAGCAGAGGAGTAAATCCACTGTGTCACATACTGAAGCATGAGTCGAGTTGGAAAACCCCCAAACATCCTTTTAAAAAAAGGAAAGCACAACAATTACCCACAATGCACCTGCCAACCGGATTCTGTGCTGAGATTCTCCTTTGAGCTCAAAAAAGCATTCACTAAACAACTGTGCCAGTTTTGCAGGCATTACTGCAAAGGTCAATGCAAAATGTCACACAGTGCTTACAAAATAGTTTAAAAGGTTGTTTATTTTAGTGTTGAGATGTGTTAGGTGTGTTTGTAATAATGTCCTTAGGAGAGCTTGAGGCCAAATCGCTATGTATGTATGCGAGTAAACAACATGGGTATGAGCTGCCCTACAGCCCTCAATGCCTGGAAGCACAGCTGCCTTCAAAACAATGAAAACCCACAGAAGCTTCCAGAAGCTTCTTTTAGATACACAGACACACCATGTTTCCATTATTACTTACAATAATTTAAGCACAGCCTTCCAAAATCATATTGAAAGGAGGGCACTCAGCATTTTATTCTTGTATCTGTGCAACAGCACTCTCTGGGTTCTATTAATCTATACATTGAAAGGTGCGGCACAGTTCATGATCAGCAGATCCAGCTGTGTGGGAAGATAGGACATGAAAAGACATTAAAGAATAACATCCACTCAAACTCAGTGGACTTCCTCTCTCTATCTCACTCTCTCTCTTTTCATTCTCTATCTTTCTGTGTTCTATCTGTCTGAGATGTTTTATCTTTCTATGTTCTATCTGTCTTAGATGTTCTATCGTTCTATGTTCTATCTAACTTAGATGTTCTTTCTGTATTAGATGTTCTATTGTTCTATGTTCTATCGTTCTATGTCCTATCTGTCTTAGATGTTCTATCTTGCCTTCTTTCCTTCTTTCTTTCCTTCCTTCCTTCCTTCCTTCCTTTCTAATATTTTGCAGCCTATTAACTACCAGTGTTGTGCAGCCATCAGCAACAGTTAGGAGCTGTGAGCTGTTACATTGTGGGAAGTAATGCTCATGTAACCTTAACTAATTAGTGTTTCTGTTCACTGCAAAGCATTCTCAGAGATGGATGACTTGAGTTTTCCCTCTCTCATATTCCACATGCTCTTCTTCTCTGGTGCTTTTCCAAGTAATGATAGCCTCTTAAATAACATCTCTCACATTCAATACTTCCATCTGTTCTCAGAACGCATTCAGGGTCTGCTACTGGTCTGATGTTACCTTGTGAATTGAATATATTTAAATATTTTTCCAATTTTCTCACAAACGGGATGGAAACATTCCAGAAGACTTCTGGAAGTATTTACAACTTGCAAGTATCATGTCACCTGCAGCAAAAACACACATCTTACACAATATCTGCATAAATACAACACTAATGAAGCACTGAGGTAAACTGTCTACCTATAAACTAATTATGGAGGTCTGATATTATTGCAAAATTGATAATATATAAAATATAAAAAGAAACAATATTTTTAACAATATTTTTC
The DNA here is from genome assembly GCA_036877545.1 of Yasuhikotakia modesta. Classification (NCBI taxonomy): domain Eukaryota; kingdom Metazoa; phylum Chordata; class Actinopteri; order Cypriniformes; family Botiidae; genus Yasuhikotakia; species Yasuhikotakia modesta. The sequence goes on along the minus strand of JBAJNP010000685.1, from coordinate 46,909 downwards.
AAAAATCTGTCAAATCTGGTTAAAATCTATAAAACAATGACCTTCATTTATAATTCACAATTTCCCTAAGCTTGCAATGTATATTTTGTCTAGCAGTCCACATTAAAGTGATACTGTTATTATTATTATTAGATAAGGAAAATCTATGGCATTACTGTAATACGTAAACTGGTCCAATAATATATCTACCTCTATAATAACAGTCCAATAAAAGCAACAAAAAGAAGAAAAACAAGTTAGTATAGATTTTAACTCCAATACTGTACGTATCAGTCTGTGGCTCAGGCCTGTGGTCTAATATCATCAGTGGCCAGAAATATCAATAGACTTCATTGTTCTTTACTGTCATTTTCAATTATGCACAGCACCTGCTACTGTAAGAGACATTGAGGTTGTTTTTACAGCCGAACCAAACCTGTCAGTAAGAGCTCAGAGAGAGTGCAAAGTAATGCAGAGTGAATCTCACATCCTTTTTTTGATATGTGCCATTAAGGTGTAGACGGTTCTGGAAGTGACACGATTACCCGTAATGGAATCTGGCTCTGTTTACTTCCTCTCTTTTATGCCTGCCTCGATTTCGCCGCCCCACATCATCTTCAGTGCAATCGTTGTTCCAAAACAACCTCGTGGCTTTTATGATGTGGCCATTAATGTGGAGCTTGCCGGTTGATTGTTGATTAAACCGTATCACTTCCGCTGTCACTTCCAGTGTGCTGCTCCATTTCTGATGCTTAAAGACACTCTGACGTTATAGTTATAGTAGCTGTAGTACATCAAAAGAAAACCATTAAAATTTTTAATCACTGTTTTGCAAACAGATAATATATGCAGCTGCACAATATACAACTGTAATTAAACGCTTTCACAGCCCCAAATTCATAAACGCTTTACTGAAAAACTACAGTATTCATTTGTCTATAATTTTCAACTTGTTCTAAATGATGCTTACAAAATAGTCCTATAAACTGGCATAAGATTATCACACTGGTCATTAGATCATATTTATTGTCTAACCCTCCAATTTACCATTTACCTCAGAGTTGCTAACTTGCATTCCAACCAAACATCTGATGCGTGACCTGACTGTGTCCAACTGCACTTTTAAAGTAAAGTAACAAAGAAGAGGCACTAAATTATTCAATATGTAATTGGACATCAAAAGCCATTAGGAAATAAATAAAATACTCATAAAATTTAAGAACTTAGATTTATGGCTGCACCTATAATGGACAAGTTGTTTGATCGCCGGGCACATTAATCTTAAAATGTAATTTTATTTTAGCAGTCGTTCCTGCAGCTAATATTACCAATTAGTCTAAAGTCTTATTACCTAATATAAGACAGACATTTAAAAAGAATTTAGCATCTTATTCCCCTTACAGAGATATGAGTAATATGATAAGACATTTTTATGAAATGTTCATGAATATTAGTACAAATGCTTCTAAAATAATTTAACCCCAGCAGACTGCATCAAAATGACGCAAAAGTTAGTGCTTAAGAACCAAGTGTGAATGCTTTCTTCCCCAGTGGCACCTGTTAATAGGGTGGAAAAAGCAACACAGCTAAAATATAAACCTCTAAAATATAAAACACAGCTCTATATAAACACAGCTAAAATATAAACCTCTAAAATATAAACCTCTGTCCTCTATCAATATGAAGCCCTTTGAGTAGCTGTTCCTCAGAATGAATTATCTATGCAGAAGAAGAATGTTTGTCCTTTGAGAATATGTTGTATGGAAGAATGACTTGACTCATCATTTTCTATTACAGCTGTTTTGGGCACACGGTATCATTCACAAGAGTGTTGTTTAGGAACATCATTAAATGTCAGCAGATTGACATCTTTGATATCAAAACCTCAAGCATTATGCGGCTTATAATGAGTGAGTTGTCAAATTGAAGCACTGCAGTCATTTGAAAAACTCACAGCGCAGGTGTCAAGAATGAGGCTGTCTGAGTTGCACAGTGATCTCTCAAAAGGTGACGTCTGGCATATAACACTGAAACGACATTTTAATTCCTGAATTTTTAGTCATACTGAGGGCAATTTGTTCTCATTTGTACTCATTCAATACTGAGCGCAAATCTATGAAGGTCATAAGGCCTATTGGTTAGAGAGTTGGACTTGTAACCTTAGGGTTTCTGGTTCAAATGTCAGTGCTAGCAGGAAACAACAGAGTTGCCCTTGACCAATTGCTCTGGGTTTGTTTACTCCTAATGTGTGTACTAACTGAATGGGTTAAATGCAGAGGACAGAGTATTTGTTACCAAGCATGTCACTGCACTGTGATGTCATACACTAGCAGGTATTCCTGTAATTGGATCGTCAATGTAAGTGATTCAAATGATAAAAGACCAACACGCCAAATACCATAGTATCAAAGAGTCATGTCTCACTTCCCATCACTAGGGGGAGCTGTTTACACCAATAGGTTGCAAGTGGAGTAATTCAGTTCTTATGTGAGCTACCATTACAAGCCTTTTGCAGAATGTGTCTTTTTTTATTGTCAGTGAAACATGTTAAGTGAAAGTGAAGCTGTTCATTAGTTTCACTCAACTTACTGTTATCTTTCAGTTGAGTTTCATTAGACGACAAAAGACAACCATTATTTTACAGAGCAGGTGAATACTGTATGTCCAGTGGGAACTGAAAAAGCAGTTCTGTAGCTGCTTTTAATCCGGTTTAAATGGGACCCATTTAAATGAGGTTCTCATGAATACATTTATAAGGCTGTGAAGTCAGCAGTCGGTCCCAAATTAATTAACATACGCAGGAAAAACAAGCAGATTCTCACGTAGTGGTCGCTACCACACGCTCATTTGAGCATCTCGCTTTAGTTAGCTGTAACAGATTGAAATGATGCTTACGGGGAAGTATCAGCAACTCTTTAAGCCCCTGGGAGAGGCATTACAGGGCCAGGGTCATTTCCACTTAAAAGGAGTTTTAACACTATTTGCAGAAATGTACGTATAATGAAAAGCTCTTGGTTTGCATTAGCCTGATAAGGACATGAATTCTTGAGACAATGGGGTGCCAGTATTGTGGTGATGATGGTGTATATCATTACCGTGGCAACGGACAAATGGGTCTTCCATTTATGGGCGGTGCTGTGAAAGAAATGGGCAGAATAAAACACACAAATCTGCATAGATCTCTCTATCAGACAGATCAATGATCTGGTCTTGGTGGATGTTTCCTCTGCAGTAAAACCTACAGTTATTATTGCTTAAAGGGACAGTTCACACACTAATTCTGTCATTGTTTACTCAGTCTTATTTTGATCCAAATACAGTACTTTTTTATTGTGTGATACAGAAAAAATGTAGACGCTCATCTGTTTCTTATAGTACAACCACAAATTATAGTGACCACAACAGAAATCTACAGAAAGAACCATTAAATTGAACCATTAAAAAAAGAACCATTAAAACAACAGAAATCTACAGAAAGAACCATTAAATTTTTCTAATGGTTTCTGAAAAGAACAGAACAACTTGTAAATGCAACCAAATGTAATAGTTTAACATTGACAATCTTCCCATGGGGTGACAAAATTTTCATTTTTTTTAAAACAATTCCTATTTCAATGTGTTTTTTTAAATATAGCAGAAAACTTAATGGCACCTATGCAACATAGTTGTAAATAAGTCTAAAGAATTGTAGAAAGTTCATTACTGTGTATTACGTGTAACTAAATTTTGCCTGTTTGAAAAGGAAAAATATGCACTTCACAAGAAAATATAGTCAATTATTTACACTGTTTTTATATCTGTCAGAAATTTGAAGATGTGTACTCTAGGTTGGAGAGAGAGAGACAGAGAGAGAGTCTGTTGCCATGGCTTTATGAGGTATTGATGGGAGGGCTGCCCTTGAGGGACACTTGATGCTCTGCCCTCTCTCTTCACGGGAGATTTACTTTAATTAATTTAAATAAGCATGAGCACACACAGAACTTCAGACATTTGTGGGAGAAGACTTTATAATGGAGAGCTGCCTGATTTCAGGGACACAATCCACTGCATTAAAAACTAATGTAGAGTCATTGTAGGCTGGATCATGTATTGCTCTGTGTATTGCTCTGAGGACTAACAGGAAGTGACATCAGCATCAAACTTCAAAGTTACCATTGTACTTTAAATGACAAAGTATGAGATTTATTTCTCATACTTTATGGCATTTATTTATTTCTTTTATATTATTATTTGACAACTTACTGTGTGGAACCAATAAGTAACCGGTTACAACCTCTTTATATCCTCACTAAAGATAGAATGGAAATCCTATTACAATTATCTAGAAACATCCTCAGTCAGAACATACAGACTATATGAATGTTCCCGCTGCTTCTTGCTTCTGTCACAATGGCAAATGTGACTCTTTCTGTATCTCGCTCTTTCTTTCTCTGTGTCACTCTCTTCATCTCCCTGTTTACTCTCTTACACTTGTTTCCAAATGACATAAGCCCAACTATTACCTAACCATGTCACACTGTCATGTCACATCTCTGAGAATTTGACAGAATGCCGTAACTACCGTGCCGCAACCTCAGTTGCTTTGAGGCTCAATGGTAAGCTTCATTACAAATGTGATGCATGATGGTTCTGTGGTTCTGTGGATCCCATAATGCCTGAATCTTGGTTTCAATAGGATTTTATAGCTGTTATATTTATTGCTTTTTTTTAATGAAACAATGATCAATGTTGAACAACAGACTCTAAACAATATCCTGGATGATGTGATGATGTTATGCATTACTGGGAGTTTAAGAGAGGCTTCATGAGTGCTTTTGCATTATATAAGCAGCATCTGATTGTTTATTAGACATATGGCTCCCAATCACTATATTTATGTCCCATTTTAGAGTTCCTGTATCTTTAATGATGTCTGGAGATGAATATAAATGACCATGACTTTGAATGCAATGAACAGTTGTTAATGAAAAGGTGATATACATATAGCTATATAGAGAGAGCTTTGAAATCAAAAACGTAGCTAGACAACATGTGTTTAACAAGCTCAACATAATTGATAGCATGAAACAATGACCATGAACTACATAAAAAAAGTAAAAAATAAAACAAACATCCTAACAAAAGGTTAGGATTGATACCTAAAATAGAAAAAAATGTATCTGTCTATAATGTCCATTTAAAAAAGGTAAGAAGTTTATTTTCCTAAGAAAGTTTATTTTCCTGAAAAAGATTATTTTCTTAAAAAAAGTTCATTTTTCTTAAAACCTTGTTTTTCTGAAAAGTTATGTAAATCTTTTTAAAATGTTTTAATATTCACACAGAAAAACAAGATATAAATATCGGAAAACTTAAATATTATAACTGAAATGGTATTTTCAGTAAGAAATTCTTCTGAGCGGCACTGAAGAGCGGATCCTGTTAGAACAGCCAGTGCTAAACAGACCTGGAACTTAACAGCAATACTTCCTCACTGCCCGACATCTAAGCATTGCTCGGTGCTAAATTAACAAGCACTGAAAAGCTGGAAGTTGCAGCGGGACCATTTATCCCTGTCCTTCAGAATGTTAAAGATTTTACTCTGCAAACTTGTTAGAGTTTTAAAGAAAACGCTTTATCCTGCTTTGAACTGAAACCAGCAAAGTCTCAATTGAATTTTTAAGCATTCAGCTTGCAAACTTCAGCCCTGAATCTTATTTTCTTTGATGCTGTTTATTATGTGCTAGATAATAGAGAAGATAAACTATACATTTGGAATTATGAAAAATTTCTGGTTCTTTATTTTAATTGGTTAATTCAGATTTCCAGCCATGGAACAATATTGTATCGGGTATGATGGCCTAAGATGCTTATAGAACAAGCAACCGCCAGTCCACAAATACTTTTTACATTCAAGAGTTTGGAATAAGAAGGAATACTTTCAGAAAGAAGATGGATAGATTAATTTCTCATCTTCCTTGTTTTAACAACAACAGAAACTATTATGAGAACCAGTCCCCCACAGAGATTTACCTCACGCCATGGTGTTGCCCTTTGGAAACAGCTAATCCTTTACCAATGAGAAGTTCAAGCTTGCTACATGGGGCATTTTATAGGCTCCTTATAGCAGTTCCTCAGAACATTGATTCTGGCTCATAAAGCCTATAGACAAAACTACACATGCATGACTCCTTAAAGCATTTCCACTGTAATCATTTAATCATTTGTATGGTATGTAAATAGTAAATGGGAGCCATTAAATGCTAAACAACGTAATTTGTTTTCGAATCTAGGAGTTGTAACACAGCTTCTGCAATAACCAGCAGTCATTATACGCTCTTTTAAATTCAACACCTTATGCTTCTTATGAATTTGCTCTATATTCTTTGCCAAGCTCCCTGCAAAAAATCCCTCCTGGTTTTTCCCTTGGAGAATACGGTTCATTTCACAGAATAAGCACGACAAAATAACTTCTGCTAAACACATAACCAGCTTTGTCTTCAAGCATTGGATTTTTCAGAATGGGAAATTCGGGATGTTAAACACATATGATTCAGCTATAGTATAAAGTTGTTGTATGAATATGCTGTAATTCCGGACTACTGAAGGGTTGTGCATTCTCTGTGTTCTATTATTGAAATGGTAACATGCCGCATGTATAGAAAAAAATGGGTCGCAGTCAGTCAAGATTTCAGACAGCATTTGTTCCCCTACAGCTCAGAACTTAGACACTGTTTATAAGAATCTCGAGGGCTGTTGGCACGAATTTCAGACAGACCACAGGAACCCTTGAGCTTTGGGTGCCAGTATTGTAAACTTTGAGTGCAACATCTTTGAATAGGGCTTATCTCCTGCAGCCATTGACTGAGGAACACTTGCATATATTTAGAATGCTATACACCATGTTGCCTGATATTCATACACAGCAGAAATATGAAAGGTTTATAGCTTTATAAATATGCATTAATGCTGTAATGTGTAACATTATCTTCCATTAATCTATTGTGAGGTACAGGAACGGAATACAAGACAAATAAAAATCTGTGACTGATACAGATTACAAAGCACTGGACATTATAGCCATTAGGCCTCTAATGAACAACATTAGCAAGCTTGTACTTCAAAGGTGGCCTTTAAAATCTTCTTGAATGATCAGTTTAAATTTATGCTGCCATAAGATACTGTATATAATGATGTAGTCTCACATAATCTAAAACCTACAATGAGAATTGATTTTTTTATTGCTTTTGTTTCATACTAATTGTTATGCTTAAAAGATAAAACACCTTTAATCACCTCTTAAAACTAATAAATGACACCTAATGGAAAACTCTAGAAACTGTTTTGCAGGTATTGTGAAACCGTCACCATTGTGAGGGTTTTGTGCGGCCCTCATAAGTCAAAATGTGATCATTTTCTGAAATAGCAGTGGTCTTATCACATCACACGCAACAGGGATTATCAGCGTATGCAGAAATGGAAACTGTAGGCCGAGGGGGTTCTCAGCCAATGCTATTCATGCTTTCAAAACCCAGAAGTAAACAAACCAATGCATGCTGGGGCTGACAGCACCGGTTAGGTAAATAAAATGAAATCAGTTGGATTAGGAAGGTTAAACATGCAGGGCTATGGTCTTTATTCCAGACCTACAGGAACAATGATGGTTGCAGATTAACACATAACACACATTACAAACACACACAGAGGTGACGGATGACAAAGCCACGCATGAGACCAACAGCAATGAACCATGTGTCTCCATTTGAAGTACATGAATATTCTGTTCACATGTTTATATGTTAATGTGACGGTCTGGTTTGGTTAAATGAAGTGAGATAAGACAACCATGTTAGGAACACTCTGTTCCCAGCAGGGCAACCCCCCACACACATGTACACACACATACTCAAGCACAAACTGACTTGCCCTCACAGTGCCCACAGCGTAAACATACTATAAAACAATTATATCCAGGATATTAACTTTGTAAACATTCCTAATTAGAAATTTTAGAGCCCAATAATCTTGTAACATCCTAAAATACAGTGATAACACAGCAGCCTAATTATGTTGATTGTAAAAGATGAGGTATGGTGGCCAAATCAATGATAAATATATTTTGCACAAAAAACAGTTTCAGATATTTTGTTTCACTTGGTTACCCGTTTAATCCGGTTTTAACATATTTTAAGCCTATTATAAATTTATACTGGTAATGGCAGATAATGTTCTAGTCATTCAAGTAAAGACTGAAATCTCTTGTTTACCAAGATTATTTCAACCTTTTCTCCATTTCCTATAATCCTCGGTGGCAGCAGGCAAATGATAAAGCATTAAGCATCAATTACGTGCGTGAAATGGATATTTGGCTTATTGCTTTGTTGTATTAGGGCTAAAAAGGCTTCCTGTCTTTGTCAGAAAGTGAAGAAAGAAGAAATACAAAACTGTCCAACACATTCAACTTCCAAACTTGTATATAGAAACTTCTCAGAAACAAGAGTGCTGCAGTTTCCCTTATTAATGTTTTTAAGAGTGGTCTGTGCTCTCCTCAAACTCTGCCTGCTGTAACACATTCACAAACTCCCTGAAGAACAAAGTTTGTGTTCTGAACCGAGGCAATATCCAGGCCAAGACAGAAAAAAGCTCTTTAAAAGCACAACAACACATGCCAAACCCAAACATAAGGTGGAAAGTCTGTGTTCTCGTTAGCAGAGTCTTCTCTAATGAGTGAAGTCATTATCTCCCTCCTCTTATACTGACAGGTGTGAGCCTGTGATTCTGAACAGGAATATTAGGTCTTTCCCAAAACTCCCGCAGGCTTTTCCTAACACACTCACTGAAAGCCCTACTTCCACAATAATATTAGTTGGCAGAGAAATGTGTGTGTGTGTTGACAGTCTTATGCCATGTTATGTTTTTAAGTGTTTATGTCTTTAAGCAAGGCCTAAGACATCACCATTCTGAACAAAGGTCTAACTTAGTATCAAACATTTTTTTCTACACCAGGTTTAAAGGGTGATAAAAACATATAGATTTACTAAAAATTAAGTTGAAAAGACCTGAACAAGAATAACACTAAGGCCAAGAGGTAGCTACCTAGCAACACCCTAGCAACTCCATAACAGTGTGACTGAAAACCACTTAGAACACCTTAGCAACTGACTAGCAAGGCCTTGACAGCCACTCAGCATGTTTTACACAGGCAATCCGCACTCACACTTTCCTCAAAGAATGTAAAAATCCAGTTTGTTATTCCTTTGTCAGCTGCACGAAACTATGTGTGTTTACTTAGTATTCAGCTGTTTCTCTCGGTGAGAGAGAAACAGTCTGTTTAAGACTTGAAAATATTTCTCACTGCTTCATCTATATATAATGATAGTTCTTAGGTGTCCTTGTTCATAACAACTGCAGTCTGACTAACGCTTTGAGTTTAGGCTTCTCTGAAAGGGCAAAATGTCAATGTTTGTCCACCCAGTGCTGTTTCCTGGCAAACACAAATCCCCAACCATTTAGACTGGGAACTCTTGCAAAAAAGGCTGCATGCATTTACAGATTGGGTTACGACCTGTATCTTCAGATCTCTACAAATGCAGTTACGTAAGTGGGGTTTTCTTGCAGATGGACTTTTACAGCCCTTTTTGAGAAACTGATCTAGAACCTGCTTTTTTGCTATTTTGCTTATGTTTGTACAGCTGCTTTGTGACAATGTACCATTGTGAAAAGCGCTCTATAAATAAATTGAATTTGAACACAAATATATCATATTATAATTTTTATGTTATTTAATATATGTCAGACAGTAGTATGGTACAAAAATTTGGTATCATCATATGATGTCATAATTCAGTGAGTGGTTTTTGGTTACTGTATCACATTGAAATCAAATACAAAGCAATGCATTGTGGGATGCAATTTAGAGTAAAGAATGCTCTGTAATATACAGCACATTTCAGCAGGCCATCTGGGTATTACAAATGTGTACAAACTACTATGGCAGAAGTAGTATTTTGTCTTTGTCTTTTAGACAGTCGCACACGTTGAACCTTCTGGGTGACTGCAAAACATAGTTCACATGTCTGTTTAATACTGGCAATCTTAACCACAGCTAAAAATAAATGTATTCTTGTGCCACAGCTGTTAAATAAAGCTCCATAGCAGGCATTTTAATCAGAGAACAAGACAACACACTGTACTTCAGTGTCATATTTTTTAAAAACCAAATGCAGCTCTCCACACCGGCGCCCGCCTCTTGGCAAAACCAGTTGCTATATTGTCATCCCTAGTTTATAATTCATTCCGGTAGACATTTTGACTCCTTTGGGTGTTTAAGACAAATCTAGCCACAGAAAACTACACAAGCAGTTACCACAGCTGTCCGTTGGAAAACAAACACCCTGTGTTTGGTATGGATGCTGGAGTGCTAGTAATTCTTTGGCCTCTAGGAAAAAACAGTAGCGCTGCCGTCCTCCGCTCACGCCCTGCTACCCAAATTTATGCTTGCCTATTGGTGTGTGATGTCAAACCGCACACAATGTGCAAATGCCACATACCTAGGTGTTATAAAAAGCATATGTAAATTAGACCGGATTGGGAAAGAGCAGCCCTGTGTGTAAGGCAGAGACTGATTGGATGGCCTCCGTGGGTCTCTTACCTTCACCTATCCTTTATTTCTCATGCCAGGCCCCGTAACTTCAGTCACACAAAAACCCAATAGGCGTTGCATTCGTTCGCCTGGCTTAAATTATGCAATGCCTCAACGATGACTAGATTGCCGCTTTTCATTCGCTTTGCTTCACGGCTTCCTGGGAAGCAGTAATTAGTGTCAAGAACAAATTTGTTGTTGTTAATGAGACTACAGGCTGGGACAGAAGCGTGGGTAAAGATCTCAGAATGGTTTGGATAACAGAGACACACTCCATCTATTCTGTCGCTGTCACTATTCTTCTTACAGCCTCTTTGATTGGGGAAAGTGTCTTTTCATTCACAGTAAATCAGTCAAAGCTGAGAAAAGTCCTTATCGCCACCACCAGAGGAACAGCTGCACAGACGCTAATGTAAACAATGTCTAACAGAGGGCTGAATAAATATTATACTCTTCTTCTGGGGGTCTTCTGCTAAAACACAATAAAACTGACAATAAATGTGCCACAATTTACCTCATCTCAAAGTTTACAGGGTCTTACAAGGTTCTACTGAGGTTCTGTGTTAATTTGTGTGAATAGAACTGCATGATGTAAAAGGCACTTTTCTTTCTGGCACAAAGCGTGCACAGTCTGAAATGGGGATGTGTGATCTATTTGAATCCCTCAGTTGGATAAATGTTTTCGATTTCCCGCAGCAGGAATTCTCATTCTCTGTTTGTTTACCTCTCATTTTGAGAGCTTCTTTGAAAATAAAAAACAGAAAAATGCCATTTTTTAAGAGCATTTTTAGAGTCCTGTGCTCAGCATTCCTCTTAGCGCCAGTGAACAAAGCAGGAATTTAACAGCTGAATTGTGGGAAGGGATTAGACTGCCATAGGCTGCTAAGAAAGCAAAAGTCATTGAATTTTCCTGCTGTTCAGGGTAAATGTTAATCATACCACCGGCCTTTGTCACATTAAGTTATTTTATGGGCACAAAGCAACCAATTGATTTTTACAAGAAGAAATAAATTCATAGCAAATCAAAGTCATAAACTGTAGTCTTGAGTACGTACTCAAATTTCACAGCAAACCATCCTTAGGGCATAAATCTGCATAAATAAAAACCTTCGTATTACTGAAAACTCAGATCTAGAGATGAAAAATGAAGCATTATTTATACATCACTGACAGGACCGAAAGCAGAACTTATTCCCTAGTAAATTTAAGCTTAAAGGAATATTTCAAGCAAACATGAAAAGTCCATCATTTATTCACTCATATGTGGTTTTCAAAGTACACGACTTTCTTTAGTGTATTTCTAAAAAACACGTCACTCATTTGTGTAAAAATGATTATAAATGGTATTTATCACTACATAAGGTTTATATTCTTAAAGAACACTTTTAGAACAACATCAGAGTGAGTAAATGATGAAGGTGTATTTTGGGCTGTGTCCTTAAAGGCTTGTGTTTTCTGAAGTGACTGTATCGTCAACAGCAGAAACCTTTCAAACTTCAGACTAAAATCTATATTTTATTTCAAGATCCCACTGCCAGCTGGTCACACTTCACTGAGTAAGAGACCCAGAGTTAAAGAAGGAGAGAGACTGAGAGTGCATGGTAAAACAACTGACAGCTGTGTCCGTCTGTGACCTGTGTCACTATACAGACTTGAAACATCTGGATGCAACAGACATATCCAGATTACTAAGATTTGTCTCTATTTGCAAGCTCAATAAAATAAACAGTAGATGTGCTGTAAAATATGTCTCCCAGAGCTGTTAAATTTCTAAATCTAAAGTGTATTTTATAAATGTTAAAACACCTTCCCTTATTCTCAGTTTAATATGCAGAGGCAACTACAAGAAAGGCATTTGTAGGATAAATTTCCCAGAAAGGTTTGAACACTGAGGGGTTTATTTATTATAAATGAAGGGCATCTAGTGTTTTCCATTGTTTTTAACAGCACAAACACACAATTAAACTGAATTATGGGTGGTTAGTAAATGAAGATGAAGATTGGCTGATATACCAAACACTGTATCACAAAATTTCTGTTTCATTATCCCATGCAGACAAATATTGCAACATTTACCCAACCAATGGCATGACTTGTGGGTGGGTCTATATGACCAATGGCAGCTAAGGGGAGCATTTAGGAAACTGTCTGAAAACCAGCAGAATGTCTGTATTTTCGTTTGGTGATGCTAATACAAAGAAATTATCCACTTCTCTTAAACAGTACGGTGGAAATGTTCCATAAACGGAAGAGCTACAAACCACAATAAATATTTATCTTTGTAAAAGTAGCATACAGTTATTGGAAATAAAGATGACAAATAAACCATGCGCCCCCAAAACTTAAGTTTAGTAAAAATCAATAATAGAATAAAAACTAGCCAGGCATGACATCACCCAATAGAACTGCAATACAATGTTGTTATTGTAGCTCCAACAAACTTCCACCAAAACAACAAATCGTGATTCTTTATGGTTGATCTAAAATTGTGTTTTCTTCAACACTGAAACATTGATTTCGATTCAGTGGAGAGCCAGAATGATTTTCTGACTGTAAGACGCAATATAAAGTGGGAAAAGCCCCGAGGGCAAACCCATATCTCAGTAATGAGTGAGGAAGATGGTGAGAACTCTGCCAGAAAGGTGAACTCTCAAGGTGGCCCTTGATGTCTTGCGCTTCTCCTGTGGGAAAGTACGCTGAATACACAAAAGTCCAAAAACAATCCATACTTTCCTGAGTGTGCTTTTTCCGGACATTAAAATGGGCCTCAAACTGGATTTTCTTCAATCAATGTACAAACTGATTTGGTCAGTTAAAGTGTGAACAGAAAGTAATGCACCAAAAGTCAATGGAAAATCTAAAAATGTTGGTTTAGAAGCCATATTTAGCATGTTTATAGTATCTATACTGTATATAGTATGTTTACAGGGCTCAATAACAACACTGTATATGAGACCCTGACTGATTGAGTGAGAGACAAACTGTCATTACTGACATAATGAGACTGTCTGATCAATTCTATTGATCAAATAAGCTGATTTCTTTATGCTCTGTGGAGACCTTCGAATCACATTCAAACATTAAAAACTAAGGTCACCTTGATTTTACAACATTTCAGCGAGGACTGGTTAGATTTATCTGGTTTAGTAGCGAGATAAGACTACCAGCATTCAGTAAACACCTGTGATTTAATCTGGGTAAAGTGACGGGCACACAATCATTGGTCCAATCAACTGTCACAAATCCTGCCAGGAAATATCTATAGTGATAGAGTGATGACTCTATAGACAGGAGTTATATATTATGTTATATATTTATGTACAAACACATAATGTATACATGCCCAAAGCACCAAAATCACAGTCACATTTTAAGGTTCCTCTACCTCCGAAAACCTAATTTAACTCCTGACTACAGGCATCAATATATGTACCTACTTGTTCTGACAGAATATTTATAAATCTGTGTTTGAATCAAATGCAATTCACACTAAAAATGAAAAGAAACTTTTTAATTTACATTTTTTTAATCAAATGAGTTTCAGGTCTCTTTGATATTCTAAACTGTAAGCCGAGTTAGTGGAGAAACAGATTCCAGGTGAAAATATTCAGGGCACTTGCTGTGCATAGCACCTATTAGCATAATGCTCTCTGATTGCTGGCGGAGAGGAGAAACCGTTTTTTACTTTCTGCTTCTGTCTATTACTATTTTATTTTTATTAGTTTTAATTAACAAGATGACATTGGCATCACATTCTGTTAGCATTTTGTTTGTGTAATTAAATACCCATGCACAGGTAAGCTAGCTAGGGCTTGGTGGTTAAGGATCTATGATACCATTAAAGATGCAGTTCTGGTTCCAGGTAAGGTTGACCTGTGAATTAGGAAATTAACCAGATCGTCTATCACCATTATACCCTTGATAAAGACTGTAAGGTTGAACCGCCCTTGCATCATACTGGCTATATATCCAGTAAACACCCTGCTGATAAGACTAGCTTACACTAGCTTGTTCCTCTATGCCTAAGCTGGTTTATGTTGGTTAGTGCTGTCCTTCCTAGAGACCCAATAAAGCCATGCTCTTTAGCAACAAAACAGGTAGACCTGCATGTTAACATGGTTAACCAGAGAAGTCTAGTTAAGAAAGGTTCAGAATTACAAAAAAAAAATGTTATTTATACCAGTGATCAGCTAAACAGGTCTTCTTGTTACCACACCAAAACTGTTAACCCTCCTATTACCCTCAATTTAAAGACCCCAGTAATTTAAACCTCCAGAATATGATTTTTACCCAAGTTTGTGTCAAGTACTTTACTACCTAAATAGCCATTAAATAACAAGCCAAGAATTGATGCCAACCATACATTTAGAGACATTAAACATTGAATGGGGTCAAATTGCCCCAAAGATAATAGGAGGGTTAAATATTCATGTAATGAGTAATGAAGGAAAGTTTGAAATTACTTCTCCTGGAAACAAACTAGTTAATAGGAGTCTACTGTATAGATTGTATACATTGTATGAATCCACAGCATAAGGGTCTGTCAGTAAAACTGCTGAGTGCTCAAAAGTTCAGAATATGATTCCTGTGCCACAATCTTCTCACAACAGGTGATCCTGTGTGTCAGGTGACTTAAGATTATGCTCCATCTGTTCAGCACAAGCTTGATCACTCTGTTGTACCACCAGGTAAATTAGACGACAGCCAATTATATTCCAAAACAAACTGCCCTGCCTGGCCAGAGCCGTGCTTATAATTAAAGAACCATACTAGGGAAACAATGGCCAATTTATTTTAGGACATTTGGCAGAAGAGCAACACGGCCAACAGAGGAGAAATGCTTTAATCAATACTGCCACTTTTGGAGAAGAATGATACAAAGAGGATGAGTTATGTGTTAAGAAGCCTCATTAAACATTAAATGCGAAACTCTCAACTGGACGTGACATCGGCTGCCTCTTTTGAAGTCAGCAAACAAGTGTATAAACAAACAGATGTACGAAATTACAATCCTAAACTCAGGTGAGTCATGGCTTGCTCATTTTGCAGAGAGCCCAGCCTCAAAGCAATTTGAACCTTTGGCAACCCGTGCAAAAGTGTTTTCGTGAAGGGGTCTCATGTGGTGAATATTCAACGCGTGTATGAATTAAGCCTGTAAACAAGTCAATCTGAACTCTTTTTATTTGCTTAGAATAACTCAAATGCTCAAAAAGGATTGCTGTGTGCTGTCAATAGGGTCAATAAAAGACTTGGGTTCAAGGCTATAAAAACAGTTAAAATAGTAACTACTAAAGCCATTTATCCGGAACAAAAATACAATATCTTTAAATATTGTTATTCAATATTTGCTTAATTGCAACTATGTATTTGTAATTGTATTAGAAGCAATTATTCCAATTCCAATACAGAAAACACAATTCATATTAAAAGGCGAAAACACATCATTTGTCAACAACATGTCAACATATTTCACTTGTAATTCCATGAAAGTTTGTGGAATTCACACAAGGAGAAATTTATGTCATTTCTGTAAGGAAAAGTGTAGGGCACAAAAATACATAATACAGTTATGTCTAAAAAATTCAACACACTGCAGGAAGAAATGCACAATTCAAAAGCCTCCTCTCTTTGGTGGTTCCCGGGGCTGTAGAGCAAAAAGTGACAGTGTACAAGGAAGCCCACAGCTAATGAGGAAAGAAACGTTTGTCCTCACACTCCACCTGTCCTGTGCTGTACCTGCGTGAACTTTCTGTTCTTGCCAAATCTGCCACAATCCAGCTAGTCTCCAAGACAGCTCACATAATCCACTCTGGTAATGATGTACAGCTACATTCCTTCCAAAGAACCCAAATTAGTCGGTGACTCAGCTAGCAACTTTAGGTTGTAAGAACATATTTCTAACCTTTCCTTTCTAAGTATTAAAAATCAAAGTAAAACTCTAACATTGCATTAACCGTTTGCATTTTTTTTCTTTACTTAAATTGATCCAGTACCAACTTAAGAATTATGATTGTTATATATTATACATTTTATATCTATTAAAGGTACCACAAAACGTTTTTAATAACTTTGAGGGAACTTTTAGAGAACATTAGCCACTGTATGTTCCTGTAGCTCAACTGGTAGAGCACTGCGTTAGCAGCACAAATGTTCTGGGTTCAATCCCAGGGAATACATTATTATCCATTTATCGATACTTGTAAGTTGCTTTGGATACAAGTGTCTGCCAAATGAACAAAATGTAAAATGTTTAGAAACACACCCTGTTAGCTGGTAAGGTGCTTGTGTCTATATGCTCTTCTATCCACAAAGACAGATAATTTTGTTCTCTGAGCTCAAGGCACACAGCACTAATGTCAGAGTTCATGAAAAAAATGACAGTAAAATGACTGTTTACTGCTGGATCACAGAATCATGAAGTCTCTGTTAGCATGTCTGTCCCTCTGGCTATTGTGCACTTGTGTTGGCTGCCAATAAAACTGGCGATAACCAATAACAGAAAAACCAGGGCAGAGACACACGACTGCTGTGTGGCCGTCTTTTAATTTTGTGCCAAATGCTGTTAAGGAACTACTTTTACACAAGCTACAGTTTTGCAAATGACTGAATCAATAGATGATTAACATACTACTCTAACAAAAACAAAAAAACTGTGTAAATTCATACACTCAGTGTATGAGACACAGACATTCCCGCCTGTCGCTGTGGAAGCAAAAAAATAGACGTGTGACTTTGGAATGAAGAAATAAATAAAACGATGGTTGCGTCAAGCCACCGGTTTCTTGTTCAGAGGTACTTTGTGTTAAACATGACAGCTGAAGGCTGGTGTTTGTAATGAATGTATGTTTCTGTAGATTGTAACCCTGAATTCTCCCTGGGGAGGGGGGCAATCATTTTAATGAGTGTCCACTGACAAGCAGAGAAGTGAGAAAACAAGATAGAGCAGATGGCAAAGGAAAGAAATCGAGATAAAATGAGACAGCTAGAGAAATCTGTGAATAACCCCCAGCAGCTTCCTGTCTCATTCTTGGAAACACCTAGCAACACGCCTGCATGCCGGGAGCTGGAGGGATGGCAAACAGCACGAACCGGACGCTGCTGTTCCCCGCAGACCTGCCTGAGGTAAAATAACAGTATATCCAAAAAAAACTGGCAGCTTTCAAATTTGTTTCGTAATAGACACAACATTGTCCAGGTGAATAAAATAGAGCCATTTGCAGCATTATGTAACTAAATTAGGGTGTTATGACAGAAAACAGGGTTATTTGGGTGAGTTTACTGCCTCTCATGTGTGACCTTGTCTGTGGGCCTTTTCCTTCTCTGCGCTCCACTGTGTGAGTTGGCCACAAAACACGTCTATAAACTGCAGTTAAACCCATGCATGTCAAATTTAAATGATAGAATAATTATAAAATGAACGCCTCAGCTCTAAAATTGAATTGGATAAGAACTAAATGCTGTAATTATAGAATAGCATAACTGTATAGTTAAACAGTGTATTTATAAAGATGTTGTCTCCTTAAATAGTATCAGTGTAGTTAACTAGTTTTTATTAGCAGGTTTATGTATCTATTTAGGCTTCCATAAGGGATAGCTTGACGCTGCAGTTTTAATGTAGTTTAACCACCAGTGATACAGGCCTGCTGAATGCATGTTAATTGACCTTTATAAATATCTTTAAAATAAGTTCCTAAGTTTCTTAGCCATTGTAAACAGTCCCCACTGCTTTATATTTAACACCCGTTACACTAGTAAAACCACCGCAGCACACAGCCTCTCATCACTTTTTGTTTGTTTCAGCTTTAACAACATCCCACAGAAACAAACTTTTTATTTCTCTTTTCTTGGAGCGATCGAAAGAACCGGGACTGTAAAAAAACATTATATAGCGGCTGTTTGCTGTTGTTTTTTTATGGAGGGCCTGGAGATGTTCTGCCATGGCTGCCTTCTTTGGTGACACAAAAATAAATAATGAAATCGATGAAAGGCGATCGATGGGTAGTTGAGTTTGAAACTTGGCTGACAGCAGAAGTTTCCCCAGAAGTTTTCATCAAACTTTGTTCCTGTTACCGACACTGACGCTATAGGAGCCAAAGCTGGCCAGCAATGTAAGGTAAAAGCAGAACGCAAGGGCAGAGAGAGAGAGAGAGAGAGAGAGAGAGAGAGAGAGGTAAGATGATGATACAAAAGAGAGAGAGAGATAGAGACAAAGAGATATGAGAGTAAGAG
The DNA here is from genome assembly GCA_036877545.1 of Yasuhikotakia modesta. Taxonomy (NCBI): domain Eukaryota; kingdom Metazoa; phylum Chordata; class Actinopteri; order Cypriniformes; family Botiidae; genus Yasuhikotakia; species Yasuhikotakia modesta. Next base: position 28,083 of record JBAJNP010000685.1, on the reverse strand, counting down.
GATGATTGAGAGAGAGAGAATGAGGTTGAGAGAGAGAGGGAAAGAGGTTGAGAGAGAGAGAAAGAGAGAGAAAGANGAGAGAGAGAGAGAGAGAGAGAGAGAGAGAGAGAGAGAGAGGTTGAGAGAGAGAGAGTGTGTCATAGAGATGCACAGGGGAAGTTCCATCTGTTGACATAACCTTTGCTTCTCCAATACCACCTGTCTCAACATGGTGTTTGACCCTTGCTTGTCACTGTCAGCCTTTCAAAGTAAAAGGTGGAAAGCCTCCGAATCACACAGATCAAATACAGTTCCAGTTTGGGTCATGACGGTTGAGTAACCAACAACTTAACAACCAGCTAGGTGATGAGTGAGGTTAATTAGAGAAGCTATCTACCAGTTTTTCACAGCATGAGTGATTGGGATGCTTCTTTACACAGTCAACAAATGAACTCAGTTTGGATCAGTGAAATTCTACTTTGCCAAAAAGGATTAGTGCTTACAAGCAAATTACAGGAGAAACTTTATATCTTGATAGAATTAAACTACAGTAAAGATCAAATTCAAGACACCTTACACAGCTTGGTTTTATGTGTCTTGAGAGTGTCTTGTTCAGTCTTGCTGTTACTGCAAGTATCTGTGATTAAAACATTTAGTGGAGGACAGAATATTTTATTCACAGGAACAATTCAATTTAATGATCATAAAAACTACCTTTTTGTTCCCATTTGCTTTATGGCTTGCTAAGAAACTTCTAAGGAAAAGTACTGTTTCAAAGTTAAGTCTAAATATCTTGCACAAAATAAACCCATTAATAAACAAATAATACAGACCAAGCTAATGTACATTTTCAGTGAAGCCTTGAACAATGTACAATATGATATTTAATAGTTATTTGAGCATATTTAAAAGAAATCATTTTTTTGCCCTAAATGAATACACTTTTAATGCTCCTGGACCAACAACACTGTGTTCAGTGAGCGTATCTATGGATATGTATGCATGGCAACAGTTGCCCGGAGCTACAGAGGCTAAGAATAACACTTTTGGATCACAGGGCATCGCAAATCACTCACAAGAACCTTTGCGGCTTTTTAAACGACTTTCCTCAGATGGGGGAGTGTGTTCAATTAAACCCCCTCAATTTACATAATGATACTTTATGAAACAATTAATAACAAAAGTATGACAAATTACTCACTACTCATGTCACTTTACAACTAAAATTAGGCAATTTTTAATTAACATGCTAAATTGTTTGAATCACAACATGCATTAAACAGGAAGTTTCTGCCAGAGAAAGGCTTTCATTATCAAATTTTGTTCCTGTTTCCTGCCTTGACAGAAATTCTTCAACTTTATTACGTTTCTGTCGATATTTCCTGTAATTTACTCACTTATAAATCTGTTCTATAGTCTTTGTCTACAGCCTCACTTCAGATTTAATGACTATAGCAACATCTCTAGATACAAAATCCATCACAAAAGTTGGTATTAGGAATATACAGGCAGAAACTGCAAGAAATAGTATTTTTGCCTTGTTTTCAGAACAAAGAAATATGTAAACATCCTTAAAACTTTAATTAAATTGTGTTTTCTTTCCTCATTTTTCTTATTTTATGCATACATTACTGGTTTACGTTTAAAACAAGAAATACAAATGCAAATGCAATTTTTCAACTCATGTAAATGTATCTTTCAAGGATGTTTAGATATGAGAGTTTATTAACTTTATGTTTATTAACTTTTAATTTTTTATTAAATAAAATTTAATAAATTACTTGCTGTGACAATTTTGGATCTTTATACGTATCATACCAATTTTTAAATACAGGTTACCTAAGGTTAATTTATATAGGACACTGTACATATATTAATATACAATAAAGCCACCATTGCTCATACCCTATAAGGACATGAAGTCATTAGCAGCTATTTAGAGGACAGTAACACACGTTTGTACTTGACTTAATCAAATGGTTTCTCATCCTTACCAACACAAGGTCTTATCCTCTATCAATCAACTGCCCTAATATTCAACAGCTGAATGTCTGAAGGTGTCAACCTTACATCAGTTGCAACGGTGGTCCATTCTGTCCACCCAGGGGCTTTTGGACCACAGTGCAGTGATGCCTTTGGAACACCCTTCTACTTTAACTACCTCATCTTTCACACAGCAGGTCCGTTCACGCGGGACGACCGAGAGCACCTGTGCTGCTATCAATAGCTTTGTGTCTTTGCTGTAAAAAGTCTCACCTGGGAGCGGCAATTAAAGGTGTATTAGTTCAGAACAATGACCTTTCAACCTCTGCTGCTGTGAAAGTGAGCCAGATGAGCTTTCTTCACACCTCTAACTTCCAATCAATGCTTTCTTTCTCCAGAACATGTCTCAGAAAGTTGTTTCACAACGCTGGACCTTGAAACATTATAAACATCCCGTGTGAGGTGTCAAGTTGTTTCTGACAAAGGTGTCTATGTTCCTGTGTATCAGTTGGTAGGGCACGACACTGATAATGCCAAGGTTGTGGGTTCAAACCTCAGGGAACACACACAGGTAAAATGTGGGTCTTGTGTCAGAGTGTCTTTGGATAATAGAATCAGCCCAATGCATATATGTAAGGGTCATAAATGGCTATAATTTAAATATATTCTAGGGTATAAATATCTTGCTGAAAGTAAGATTAATTAAAAGGCTATTTAAACTTCTATGTTCTGCTGTTTTAGAGCATCAACAAAAGTTCAGTTACAAGCTTGGGCCTTTAAAACTGTCAAAGTCTGTAAGTTACAGCTGAATGTGACTATATTTAGCCATGAACACTCAGCTCAAGGGAAAGCTGGCATTATTCTGAATGAAAACTTATTGGCTAAGCAGTTTTATTTAGGCAAAAGTAGTTCATTGTGATCTCAATGGGCTTTGCTTTAAAAAATAGGCTAGGGTGAAAAGCCTATAAATAGACAATTAAAGGTAACCACATTGGAATTAAGAACACCTATCTAACAAATACCACTTCCTGTTCACTCATCTTTCCCACAATCCCTTGCTTTTCTCTCCTTTTCTCTCCCAAAATAGCAGCTTAGCAGCCTCACAGTAGACTTGGGGATGCTGTCTTAGCAGCTAGTCACAGGTCGACCAATCTTTGTGAAGAATCGTTGTGTTTTGTAATGTAAGCCAGGACTCATTGAGGCTTATTGGTACATTGTTCTGCATCGGAGGGAGGGAGTTGGCAGGGAAACATTACGCCAACCCACGCCCACTTTCTCCTCTTCATTTGCATGCTCTTGTGTGTGAATGTGTTCACGAGGCCACGAATTTAATATTCAATCTGTATAACCCGGGTTATGTAACCACAGGCGTGCAGTTTCACAGCAACTTCAAAATAAATAAATAAATCGAAATAGATCTCCAAAACCACAAAGTAAAAGGCAGTTTAATCCTCTTGCCGCCAACAGCTCAAAATATTTACCTGAAGCTTTTAAAACTGATGTCGATGCTATAAGGTGTAAAGGCTTAAAGACAAACAGAAATTAGGAATTGTGTGAGTTCAACAGAAGCTTATCTCAACAGTGCTTGTTGCATATCGATTATACCAGAAAATTATTTATAGTTATTTAAAAATTTAGTTAAAAACACTTGTACAGGTACTGTACAGCACTTCATACAGACAGTTCTTAAGTCCTTATACAGTTACAAAACTGCAGTGTTTCTTTAAAAATATGTTTAGCTGTTTTGAAGTTATTTAAATTGCCAATTTTGCATGTCTTTATTCATTTGAAAGATACTTTTATGCAAAGCAAGTTAAACTGAATTCAGGGTATACCTTTTTACTAGTGCTTGTATTCCCTGGAATAGAACCCACAACCTTTGTGCTGCTAACACAATGCTTTACCAGTTGAGCTACAATGCTTTATTTCCTCAGCTATTTCTCATCACTGACATAACATCTGTTGTATAAGATGTAAAACATTTAAATCTTCTGGCTAGACCTTTTTGGCACACAGTTTTACACAAACTACAGTACAGTGCATTCAAAGTACATATTTTATAGTACATGCGTTCCCTGGGATTTGAACCCATGACCTTGGCATAGATGGTGCCATCAATAGTGCCTCTACCAGTTGGGCTACAGGCAATATAAACACCATATGTCTCTTAATGTTTATTGCCTGGTCATGTTTACTTCAACTTTAAGTGCCTTACAGTAACTTAGCTTCAACAAATGTAACAATGCTAACCAAAAAACCAAAAGCACATGGGTCATTCCATATTTTCCCACAATGCAACGTGGTTGAGGGCTAAGACATGTACCCTGTGGGTCTACCTGAATTTCCATATCTACCACAGGTGCAGAATGATTTGTCTATCACGTGTATTGCCATGGTAACAGACCACATTGACGTCTTTGTTTGTCTAACCAGTGTTAAAGCAATTGATTGCAATATTATCTTGCCGCACTACAACTGCATTCCTTACAGCAGATACAATTGATCTGACTGCAATGCAAGGAAATCACTTGTACTTAATAAAGCGAGTTGTGAGCTTCTCAAACAGGCACTTGTGCTGATCAGCGCTTCTGACTAAAATGTCTCATTAAAGAGTCTCATTACCTCAGCGATCTGAAAGAGAGGCTCATTTGTGATTGTGCTACATGTAAGTTCGTCGTTTCAATTGAAAATGTCACCTTAATTGGAACTCTGGATGAATAAAATGAATAAAATTTTGACTGAATAAAAATATGAATTAAATATTGACTGACATGTTTCAAGGAATTCCCAAGGAAAAAAATATGATTTATAATCTCATTTATATCTCAGTTGTTTCTCTTGCACTGAGATCAAATACAGAGCAGATGGAGATTGGTGAAACTATACAACATTAAACTGTTTTTACTGCACGTGTGATTTATTTGTGTCTGCCTTTAATTCTCAAAATACATTTTAAGTAAAACCTGAAACTGATGCATAAAGTTGATGCGTACAGTAAATGAATCTAAACTAAAGGAGTCTGAGCTGTGAAAGATCAAACAGCGAACAGGAAATGTTTCTCTGAAAGAGCATATGTGACTTTTCTCTGCTCTCTAAACTAAAGAGTGTTACGTAATATTTATAAGGAGTGATTTTAAACCTTAAAGCCTTTTTGTGGTGAAACAGTGACAGCTGCAATCACACTGAATGAGGTGACATGTTTCTCGTGAACAACAAAAGGAACATGTCAGATTTGTGTACGAGTCACAGTTCTGAGTTCAGCGCACACCGTGTTGTTATTGGACATGCTTTAATGGTAAACATTCACGAATTTTCAACAAAATTTGATAATGAAAGTCTTTCTCTGGCAGAATTTTCAAATAATCCCCATGGAACACAAGATTAAGGTTTTTACAAAAAGCCCAGCCTGAACACAGAGAAGCCAGATCCTTTTGAAAAGAAATGAAAGGCATTTCCTAATGCCTGGTTTTTGCGTTAATCCTCATTAAGGGTCCACGATGAGTGTGCACACAAACTGTATTCCAAGAGACTTAGCACTGTCCACATCACACAGACGTACAGCTCTCTCTGTGTCTTAGGGAGTTTACACACACAAGGATGTCCTTGTGCATTCAGAAACAGCTACAAGAAGCACAATGTGTGTGTAGTTTCTGCGACAATACAGCCACAAAAGCGAATTACAGAATGAATTACTGTTATAAAAAAGGTTTCCCATCTGGCTGACAAAACAGAAAGTCATGCCATAAACTTAGATGCTATATACCTAAAACGCAATGTGCCTACTAATGCTAATATACATACATGCACAGAGTAATAGTTAATGATTGTAAATGTGTACACACACAAAGCTCCATTCAAGACAACTTATTGTCACACAATATTTACTTAAAAATATTTACTTAGACAACCTTATATGACAATCTTAAAGTAACTTTAACTGGCTAACCTTAACACCACACTAACACTCAGACTCTCATCCAGTTAACATCAGTATTTCGTTGCTTTTTCAGAAGTGCAATCTCGACTCTCGATTGGACCGCGCAGGGGGCTGGCAACACGGCTACCTCAGGGACACGGATTGATACGCAGTCTAATCAGCACATCAAAGGAGGAGGACACTGTACAATTCATGTAATGACCATATGAATTATGTATGGCCCCACGGCAGGGGAGGAGATGGAGAAAGTGTGGGTGAGGTACAAAAACGGTAACTGATTAATACGGTATCGTTCTCTGAGGAGCCGCTCCCGTACTCTCAGTTTTTAGTTTTTCCACTCATAAGTGAAGGAAGGGCCGAGTGCCAACAGACAAGAGACTCTTAATGCGACTGTCATTGTTATGTTTTCTGAGAGGGCACTTCTCACAGCCCACGTAAATGAACTTGTAATTGGTTTATCTCACACCATTACTGCAAGATGACATTAAATCAACAATGGACCGAAGAACAAGATGTTCTGTCACAGGCAAAAATAAAGACTCGCATATGATGACATTCAAAAGTGAGAAAACTTTTTCTACTTTGTTCTGTTTGAAAAGGATTTTATTTATACATGCGTTGAAGTAAAATAATAATTTAAATTTAGTTTTAATTTAAAACCCTTTTGCTTCAATGCTAATACAAGATCTCTACGTTTTTGCTAAATCTGATGCTTTCAGCACGATTTGAAAATGTTACAAAGAGGCCTTCAATTAAAGTGATGAAATCTCAGGCAGACAGATACACTCAGAAAGGCAATAAACAAAGACAATAAACTCTTGTTACACAATTTTAGCAATTCAGTCAGATACAAACAGTCCTTTTAACTGTATGTGATTTAATCCCTTTATGACAGTCTGTGTTCACTGGTATATTTAAACAGCATCTCTGGTGACAGTCTTGTCTCAGTCTTTGATGTTTCTAAGACTTTATAATTCATAAAGTACAGATGCTGTTTAGTAAACTAGCGCTTAAATTTCACGTATTTCAAATTCAGATCCATGATTATAGAGAAGTAAACATGCATATTTGCTGAGCTATATAACTTATATAGCTATATAACTATATAATTGGTTGTTTAACCTGTCAGTCAGATGCCCCCTTTAAATCTGATTGGATGGTTGTTGCCCATATTAAGCTATGTGCACCAGATCTAATTCTAACAGTGCTGGTTTAATGAGAACAACAGGACAGACTGTTTTGTTAAGTATAGAGAGAGAGAGAAAAATTTATGAGAGCTGCCAATACGCAGGAATAGCACACAATTGCAAGTCCTCTCTACAATAAGTAGCACTCTGGGTATAACATATCCACTGGATTCCTTATTGCGCTGATCACAGAGAATTCTCTTAATAGAACCTTCCTATATTTAATTTACACTGAATTAATCATCTATGAGCTAAGAGGCTAATACAGCATAATAATATCCATTACATAATACAAAGACTAAACCGACAGCCTTTAAAATGTTCCACAGTTTTCCTTGCTAGAACACTTTTAAGTTACCGCCATGCACAGTTGACTAATAAATAGACCCGGCATGGCCATCGAACAGAGTAAAAAGTGAGCATGCCTTCAGAAAGTGATTCATGGTGTAACACGCAGGTTCTCAGGAGAAAGGCAGGCTTGTGCGCTGTATAAAGACAGTGAATGAAACTCATGAATCATCTAGCAACAACAGAAGCCATGCAGTAATGTCTCCTCAGAGTCGTGCTGATGGCTCGGCACGCATAAATCTCAATAGCGCTCATGCGTTCACATGAAACAAGATGCTTAATTGGTCTGTAACAGGAGCAACCGCATGCAACAAAAAGTAGCGCAGCCAGCGCCCACTCGCTACTGAATGCGTTGCAGTTTTGCTTTCCAGCAGGCATTTCTGCCGGGCTGCCCCCGTCCTCCTCCATTACTGCGTAAGATGAGGGTTTAAATCATTTATTACATTCTCAGGTTTGCTGTGTTCGATAGCGGGAGGGCAGGAGATAATGAGTTCACTGAGCAAGGTGGTGCTCAGATGGTTGATGGTAAACACAGCACATGGTACAATACAGGTGCGGCCATCTGCGCTGTTAAAAAGCAGAGTCAATACTGAGATGTGTGTATGCTCAGAGGAGTGGGACCCTGGCTTTCCTCTGGAAAAACAACAACTGTGTTACACTGGCAGAAGGCTACAGTAGATGTCTGTGTGGTTTCTCTACTGAAAAGAACAACTTAGACCAGTAGGAATTTTGGCAGGACGCAGCTTTAAAAAAAAAAGCCAGCAGGCTTCAGTTTGTCACAGCCAGGAACTATAATTTGCTACTTGCTAGTCAAAGAGAATTTGATTGGACAAAAAAAAACCTGTATATTCCAACATCGGCAATATTAGCAATATTTTGGTCTGTTTTTGTGGAGAAGAACACAAATTAATAAAATAAATTTGTATATGTATATATATATTTTATATACACATACACACATTTCATGACTACATGGATAATTTATAAGTTACTTGACTAAAGGCCACAAAAGCAATGCAGCATGAATTTTTGCAGTAATTGAAAACAGTATTTTGCCTTGCTGGTTTCAGTATCTGGCCACAATGCTGAAATCTCTTAAGCTTATACACAAGCATCTCAGAAGTGAATAAACAATAATATGGCTTACAAATTGCACTGGCCTCTTCTATGCCTCTCATAATTGCTGCCATAATCTGTTCTGCGGTTACACAGCACGTCAAAGGGTGTGTCAACCAGGGCTTAAAAGCCTTAGACTGTCGAGTGGAAACATTACAACGCAGTCGAGAGACACGCACTGCTGTGTGTCTCATTTTGGAAAAGATAGGAAGCATGTGGCATCTTATCTCCTAGGAAGCCAAGCTTTTCCTTTTTTATCTGCCTTTTTTTTCCAGGAAAATCAATTAACACGGCATCACAGGCACATCATGTCCCATAATCCCTCAGTCAGAATTTAAGCATCTGTCAGCCAATCAGGAACAATCTGCCTCGTACCCGCAATCAACAGCATAACTCAAAAGCAGCTCTGGGTATTAAGTGTCACTGGGAAAGGGGTAAAAATACATAACTCACAGTGAACACAGGTGTCTGTGTCAAATGCCAGCATGAGGAGTGAGAGTAAGAGGCGGGAGGGGGGAACGAACACGTGTTTGCTCATATAAAACGTACATTAATCACAAGCTGTCCTCCGTGCCTGGCTTGACAAATGGAGCTGGAAAATGATGGTTACTGCAAAAGAAGATACGTCTCCCATCCATGACTGTAATGTCAAATTAATATAAGGCAAAAGAAGACCTGGTTCACCAATCTCCTCTCTAGCTCATCATTTTGACTATTTTTAATGGATTACAATTTTAAATAGCGCCCGCGTGACCCGGGTGATGGGTGTCGGTTGGCACACCCTGCATGTATTTCATATTGCATCGATTCAAATTATTTTTCTCGAACCCTCAGCTTACGTACCCAAACTCACGCACCTTCTGTGATTACGCCGTAAAACCATTAGCCTAAACCTTTTATCTCATTTCATTAAAGACTGCGGTGATCTATCTAGCAAAGACTTCCTGCCAAAATTTAGTGCTTTATAAAACAAAGTGGAATCTGATGCTGAAATAAAAGTGAGAACTTATATCTGCGAGGGGGTTATTTTGGAATGTGATAGAAGCATTACAGTCAATTGCCCTTTACGACCTGGGTGCAATAACCAGGCCGAACGGATGGACTAAATCATTCTGCAATGCACACCCTCAGGGCATGTACCGGGTCAAGCTTCAAGATGCCAAATCTGATTCCAGGTTTCCTCAATGCCCTTCCCAGCTAACAATTTTAGATTCCCAGCTATATTTTTTCCCAACGTCTTGATTAAGCAAAAACATAAATAATAGAACATTTGCTTTTAGATGCATTAATGTTATTGCTTAGTTGTATAGCTGTAAGAATGTTACTTTTTTCAACTTAGTAACATAAATCTACATATCAGTTATATATAAGCTACATATTTATATAGTTGCCAGAAGTATATATACATAAATTTTCTATATCAATAAATGTATATATACATACATACATAAAAACATATACATACATACATATAAAATATACCAATTAAATTAAACAATTGATTAAAGAACATCTTATGTTTAAAGAACATTAGCCAATGTTCTTTAAACGTTCCCTGTTAGCTGGGCAGCGCTTGACACACTTTTAGCATTATACATCTAATAAATGTATATATACATACATACATAAAAACATATACATACATACATATAAAACATACCAACATTCCTGCAAGAACAATTGTGATACCTTTGATTAAAGAACATCTTATGTTTAAAGAACATTAGCCAATGTTCTTTAAACGTTCCCTGTTAGCTGGGCAGAGCTTGACACACTTTTAGCATTCTACACATCCCATGATAAACTGCCTTATCACAAAGCAGCACTGCCTGAACTCTGTTTGTTCATTACGGACGCTGGCGGCTGGGTAATAGCGCAATCAGATCTCTGCTTGTTTCTCATGGCTGAGCTCTGAAGGAGCCAGGAAAGCAGACTTTAATGTTGCACCTCACATTAAAGCTTGCATGAAGTCTGTGAGTCAGGAAAATGGAGCACTGGAGTGTGGGCCGCAGTGATGACATCATAATGTGGGTAGACTATGCCCTACTCTCGTATTCGCCAGAGACGGAACATTAGCTTGGCACTTATTTCATGCCAACTGCTATACAATGACTTTTTAGGAAATGCCACATAACTGGGAAGTTCCACGTTCTTTTTAATGATAAAAGTACCATTGAAGGTGGCCAGAGAGATGGGTCAAGGTTAGGTCACTGCAATATGGGGGAAAAGATAGAGACGAGATGGATATAGAGTAAGAAGATAAAAGGGACAGAAGAAAGAGGAGAATATAGAGCGAGTGAAATATTAGAGGGGTGTTTGAAGTATCTCACAGTCTGGTCACATCTCCAAAACAGCGCGGCAAAGCTGACCAACGGCACAAACACAGTTCTTGAACACCCACAGGGACGTCTGCAGGGAACAGATGGAAATATCTGGAATATTTGTGAAATCCGTGTTCTGTGCTCCAAAATACACCCTGTGTATATAAAACAGTGGCGGTCCGATTATTTTGTGAAGCAATAACAGTCACAAATTAGGAAGATCAAGTATTTAATGGAAAGATAAAGTATTTAAATAGTATTAAAAAATTAATGGAGAAAAGAATTAAACTAGGCAGAACTGTAAAGATTATAATCATGTGACATTCTAGGGAAATTTTACTGCTTAGCTTCAAGTTTCATAGCTCTGGAGACCTTTTGGCATTTCTTTGACATATCGACTTCATCTGTGTCTTTTTTTTACTTCTAAGGAATTCTGAAAAACACAGAGACAACTGCTGACATTTAAGAATACAGAAATATAAAGCTACTCAAAATATGATACGTTTATGTACCATACCTTTTAGACCTTTAGGTACCTTTTAGATAACCCTTTTATCTCTCTAGGAAAAACAATTAAGATGTTGTTTATTTCTGAACAATTGCACCAAATGGTATTCTTGATAAATACATTTATATGTGCATATTTGGCAGGCACTTTAATCAGAAACACTTTATGGTGAATTAAAAATACACATTATCAAAGCATGTGTCCCCTGGGATTCAAACCCACAATTCTGGCACTGCTAGCACCACGCACTACCAGTTCAGCTACAGGAAGACACAAACAAACATTTAGAGCCAGAAAGATCATTTTTTACACTTTAGTCTGTAGCTCTTACCAGTTTTCACCAGATGAACTTGTCATTTTTCAATGTCATTTTTCAACACATCAATGCATAGATATTATAGCTACTAGGAATAGCATTTAAGGACTTGCCTTTATATAAAAAACAGTATTAATGGTTGCAACACATCACCTCCAAAAACGAATGGCTGAAACAGAGCTTTAAATAGCACTCTTGTACTGAATAAAGCTGTTCAAGCACATTTAGTCACCTAAGTGTTTGTCAGATTTCCATCCGCAGCGAGTGTGCTGAGGTTGAAAGCTGTCAAGGAAAAGACAGAAATGCACTCTACTGCTTAACTTATGAAATCTTTTAAGTTGAAATAAACTGCCAGGAAAGACAAAACTCCAACACCAGCTTAAGTCTTTTATAAGGAACCAACAGTTATTGAGAAATGTGCGCCATCTACTCCCAACAGAAAGGTTACAAAGACTGCAGATCAGCTACTGTATAATGGGCCAAGGACAAAAACTGCAAATTAAATATTCTCTCTCAAGACTTTGTGAAACAGAGGAAATGCAAATGAACATAAACGCAAGGGCAGCTAAATCCTCGCCGCAGGAGCCCGATTTAACAAACAACGCCTTTCATTTCACCCCTTCAGAAACCTTCTTTACCTAAAACTGAAGTTACAGTTGTGGTGAAGGAACGTCATTTATGTGCGCAGAGCTTGTTAATAAAAGGTCAAACAAGTCATGTTGAAATGATGGGAGGTTTGCTTGCGTCAGACGGACGTGTACCACACAATTCCCACTAGGTAACAATCGCACGGCCTTTCACTGCGCCTGAGAAGTGAAATGTTAAACAGAAAAAGCCCTTGCTGTAAGGTACGACAGACCTACGCACAACACCTTTGAGGTTTTTATTTTAAATAATAGGTTTCAGGCAGAATAAAATCAATCTGCAGGCCTTGCATTCCTCAGCTGGCGGGAAAATGTTGCACATTATCATAGCCACCAAAAATAGACTGAAACTGTCTGGCTTCATTAATTATAAAGATAATATCACAGTCACTTCCAAATTGCAATTATTGTGGATTCCAGACAATGCAGAACTCAGAATTATTCCATTTCCAAAGTTAAAGCAAACTTTTCCTTATATGGGAATATGTAAACATGTTTTACAGGTAAAAATCTACAGTCCAAAAAGTGACTGTGTAATAAATGTATGTTTTAACTGATTTTGGCTTTGAAAAATTGACTAGCGTTTTAAGGTTAAAACTGGAAAATCTCCACTAACCAGGATATTTTCACCTTCAATTTGAAACGCTAAATTTACTGCTAGGCAATATTTCATCAAACAGGGTAAAGTATGCATATTAGAGTTACACACAAACGAAAACACAACTTCTGTGAGCATAGTGAAAACCATAGCCAGAGATTGTTGAATCCACTCTAAAATGATGATAACAGGTGAAAATCAATTATGTTAAGAGATGCCAGGTGACCTACCTCATAAGCGAATTGGCATCGATCCGGGCGCTCAATGAAAGGCCAGGAGCATAAACTTCAGCAGGGCTTGAGTCCAGTACATAGCTGCAAATACTTTCTCTTTGAGAACTTTATATTCCATCTTCTATGACAAAGACGACCTGCCAGAACTTTTTTTTAATGAAGTACTCTGAATGTGTAATCACTTCCTAACAGACTTAATCACTGGAACTGGCCCGAATTACATTTTCATTGTCTAGTCTAGTGACAATTGCTGTTAGTCTCCTGTCATCCACGGTCAATGGTCCAGAAACTGCAGTGGCCCGTTTAGTACAAACACATGCTTAATATTCAAATATTTTGGATGGTTATTAAAGCAGTAAGATGACTCAGAGTACCTGGATAAGCAGCGTAATTGGTTGTTGCAATTGACCAATCAGAATAGAGTATTCCAAAAAGCTCTATAATATTTCTTAAAGTGGATATTTGAATAACGCTGCTCTGTATTGCTGTTTTCTGCTTGAAGTTTTTATATATAGAAAGTTCAAGTTGTTGTCATCTTAATTGAGTTGAATGAATTGTTCATTTACTTAAAAAGAACACACTGTTTTAATTCCAGACAGATATATATTTTAAAAGATTCTGCCCCATTAAGTAGGATTAATGCAGTTAGCAACTTCCTGTGAGTAACTTTTAATCAAAGCAACTTTTTTAACAAAATTAACTTTAAATTGTACAAATCACTTCAAAAACACATGCAAAGATGTATTCTACCAGAATCACAACTGTCTTGAGTTTAGACAGTTGCTTTGCTTGTCCCAATAAACTGATTCTAATGGAAATATACAAATGCCCAATCTCCAAAAACATTGTTATTAATAAGCCATTTTAAACCCATCTTATTCGCAGCTTGATTTGAACAAGGTGCTAATCTAAAACAGCTCTATCTGTGATGTCACAATAGTGATGTCACTGTTTATTAATAGCAATGTCATCTATAGAGGGAGGTTCCGGGTCATTTTGTGAAATATCATTTGATAGAAAAGGATATACGTGTTTATCTGGATTCAAGATTGATGTAATTGCTTTTCACACAGTCATTTGTCCAAGTGACAAACTAAAGTACATTTTGTTGTGCTTCCATGTATGAAATGAGAGAAAACAGATGCGCTGACTTCACTGCAAAAATTATGTTTTAAAGGTGATCACATTGCCAGCTGCCTACAACTGCCTGTAGATGAAATTCACTGTTGTCTTGGTTACTTCTTTTTTCCCTTTCCCTGAATGTCTAAAAATAATGTCCAGCTCTCAACAAGGAGGGTCTTGCCATGTTCTGCAGAATAACTAATTTGTTCCAACACCAGAGGTGGCTTTGTTTTGAAAATCCTTGTACTAGCGATAATTTACAGCACAACTAGTAAAATGGAAAATTCCCAGACAAATGTTAGTGTTTAATGTTAGAAATATTCTTTTTGGAGCCCCCAGCGCTGTGCAGATGGACATCTGCAATGCTATTTAAACAAGGTTTTGTATCATTGTAAACAGATTGTGCATAAACATTTGCTCCATTCCAAACCCTAGTAAGCAGACTACAGAGGCAATATTTAAAGCATTAAATGGATGTTCCTGATAACTGATTGTCAATGTTTTTCATTTATGCTATACATCAATTAAAAAATAGCACAGTGGAAAACATATTAATTTGTTTACCATTTGTGCATTCTATGTATTTTTTCTGTGTTTACTTACTAAAGCCCCACTATTGCCTATGCAATCTGTTCTAAATCACGTATGCCTTAGAAAGCATATAGATAATAAGATAATGCCTTAAAAATCAGTTATCTATGTAGCAGGCAGGTTACATGGACAGAGCTGTTGTGTTTTGGTGTACAGTAGTTTTCTATAGCCAGTACAGAATGTGTCTTTTGGATTGTTTACTGTTCTTTTTTTTAATACAGCTTGTTTTGTTCCACAATTAAATATAACTCGTGCAGTAAACGTTGTTGTCTTTTTGACTGCTACAATATCCACCAGTGACGGTGAAGAGCTGATTACATCTGATTAAGCAACACATTGTTATTAAAATCCTTCCTGTCTGATGACCTGTATGCTATTTTTGCTGCTAAGCCTTTTGTGAATAGCTATGAGCAGCCGCAGCAGGTGATGATTCAGCTGACGCACACGCATCAGGATGCCTAGCGTGGCTCAGCTCACCTTTTCATACTGATCTGAGATCAGTTCCATTAAGAACGCTTGGGTGTGTAAACTCCTCTTATACAGGTGAGTGAAATTACGGGTGGCTCTCTTTGGCACCAACCATTTTGCTAGACTAATGCCAGGGAGCAAATTTACCATCATAGACTCGTTGTGGTGGCACAGGGAATCATGGGTAATGTCTCCCAGATTGTCTTGTGTTTGAATTGTCCTGCCCTCCCTGTCGAAATGACATATCAAGGACATTTCAGTGCGGTGCCTTGGTAATGGACCCTGTCGGCACGGTGCTGTACCATGAAGAACACATTAGACTTTGTCTGTGCTGGGTTTTGGAGCGAGACTCAGTGGGAAAGCCCGGCTAGTGTTTATTTCCACTGAGGACGGGGCTCTGTTACTGTAGATATGCAGCGATAAACAGTTTAAAAATGACAGTTTCTTTGTTCCAAAATCTAGCTAGACTGTAACATTTTAAAGGGTAAGTTTACCCACAATTTAAAATTCTTTCATCATTTATAGACCCCTCAGGACATTTCATACTTATCTGACTTTCTTCTGTGGAACACACAAGAGAATGTTGGTGCCTCTCCTTTATTTCATGATGAAACTAAATAGGAAGACTGTTGGTCCCTAGCATGCGTCTTAAGCACTAGCTAAAAGGAAACATTCTCAAAATGTTAAAGTTATGAAAAACGGTTCTGCAAGGTAACTTTCTTAACGCTATATGTCATATCAAAAGGGGTATCAAGCCTTTAGTAGAATGTTTAAAAAAAGTTACAGAATTTAATAATAAAAAAAAAACACTAAAACTAAAAACAGTAAAAATAACATTTTTATTATGTTTTTGTTAATGGAAACATTAGAGAAACATTTCTACAATCTAAAACTAATAGCTGGGGAGGCTATTCTAGAAGGTTAGCATCTGAATTAAGCTACTTCATTTTACTTTACACACACTACTTAGTGAGCACTAGCTTCTGTTTCAGGTCATTGTATCTGCTTCCCTAGTACACCTCTTCGTAGCAACTTGATAGTCATCACTAACATTATGCATATTAAAATACCTGCCACTCAGCACTTACACACTCAATGTGAATTCAATAAGGCTTTCTGTAATGAAAAGCAAACAAACGATCTACTACATCTACTACAGCCATCCAATTTTGACTTCTTGAAGTGGAAACTGATCTTAAAATAGAGAGATTACAGCAGGCACGCCACTCATTTCCCTAAGACGTCTTAATCGGTGGCGTCAGATGTTGAGTGACTTGCACTCTTGAGAAAGGAGAGTTCAGTGAGGTAAAGGGAGATATCTTAGGTAGTGCAAGGAAATTCAACACCAGGAATACACACTGTAACAACACTTTCTCCTGATCATGGCATCACTAATTCCTCAAATGATGATCAAACAATACAGAAAAGTATTAACCTGTGTAGTCAAGCACATCTGATACTAAATTTCTGTAACTCAAGAGCATTACATTAGCATTGCAAAGGTCCTGGGTTTAATTCCCATGGTATGTACATACTGATAGGATTTACATTTTATTCATTTGGCAGACGCTTTTATCCAAAATGACTTACAGTGAACTCAATATAATATTTTTTTATCAGTACTTGCATTCCCTGGGATCGAACCCACAACCTTTGCACTGCTAACACAATGTTCTACCAGTTGAGATACAGGAAGGCATTTGTAGAGCTTAAATGCACTTCAAGTTGCTTTGGATCAAAGTGTCTGCCAAATGCATAAAATGGAATGTAAATTTTAAAGAGCTTTTTAAACGCCTGATCCAATGTTGTACAGGTTACAGTAAAGCACAGAACCTTCCCACAACCTTGCACCCACACACCGTCTGCGAGTAGGGTAACTGCGCTAAATGTGTCGAGCGCTAATGTTGTTTGCACCTGGTTTGGAATAATTGAATTCTGCAAAGAGAATTGAGTGGCAAAATATCTCATTTAATTCTGAATGGATCTGTGTTTTGAGAAATGTTTCAGCACATGATGTTTGACACTCAGGCTGCAGATTTACTGTAAAAAGCAGGACAGCTGATTTACTTTAAACAGCAGACACTGCATGCAGACATCGGCTGCAATCATTTGATCTCTTATATGTCTTTGTGAGCGCTTGACAATTGTGACACTGCACAATGTTTGGCGGGGTGTCAGGACTCCTCTGAGACTCTTGGGCTTGTCACCGCATTACTTCATAGGGCAGCTGCAATGCTTTGTGGGAAGTTGGAGATGGGCGTGTGGGTGGCAGGAAGGACAGGTAAAAAAAAGACAAGGAAGTGAAGGCAAGAATAACCTCTTGCAGGTAGGTTCAGAAATAAAGATGCAGAGAACGAGAGACAAATTGACACAGAAATACCGATATGAAGATCTTTGTCACCATCCGTCATGTCACCAATCATCACAGCGTTTGGTTTGGAACCACTGCACTAGAATGTAGAAGTGGAAGACAGATTTTTTTTTGCTCTGTCAGATTTTTCTCGTCTGCGTGGCCTCCGTGTGGCAGGCTTAGCACTGAGTCAATCAGTCCCAGGGATCAACGCCATGACCTTCAAATCCAAAGGTGCTTAAACGTACCCTGCGCAGTCTGGAAAGCTTTAAACTTCCTGTATTACATCATCAGTGACTATGGGCAGCATAAACCTCAGTCAAATCTCTGACTACATCCATACAACACTGATAATGGGGTAATGTTTATTGCCACCACTTACTATATTATAGGATTCCAACAAGGGGTTAAATATAGGCTTACAGGGATTACATGTCCTGAACGCAAACAGACCACCAGAGTCATTTAAATATAGCACTGAATGATATACATTTAGTAGATAAATGTATAGGCAAACATTGTCTGTGTTTTACTTTGTGTTGCATTACTGGTGCATATGTAAAAATATATGTAATGTAAGATATTCTGCCTTGTGTTTTTTTGGCCTAAATGACACACACATTTTTAAGACTTTTGCAGCTATAACATCGATTCCTATTCACAACCGCCCATTGGAGGAAAATGTTGGATACATTTTCAGCTTGATATTCTTTCTTCATAAACGTCAAATTCTGTCTTGCAGTGCTGTGGTTTTATGTAGTGGATGTCTTTTCCCATCAATATTTTAGTGTAAAGTGCTCAGATGCTTTCTATAGCACATACCGGTGCAGAGAGACTGACAAACTGAAGATTTTGCTGCACTAAACAAATAATGATAGGATGATTCCTGTAATATCTACTGCAGATTCCATCTGAATAGAGTTTGACATATGGGGCTCCTATATTACTACAGTATGTATACTTTAAATGCATTAAAACAAAACCTCAATGTAAAAAAACTCCTATGATGTCAGGGGCTCTGTCTAAAAGCCCTGTAATCTAAGGCCTCCTACTTACTGTACAGGCAGTCACTTAAATATACAGCAACCAAAATACAAACAACATGGTTTAAAAAAAATTATCTTTGCCCATTCAGGTGGAAAGAAGCTTTAACACTATGACAAAACACATTAACATTGGAAGGAAAACATAAACAAATAAACAGGAATTTAAAAAATGTTTTTAGTACAAAGTAAAAACTAAAATATTTCTGCTCCATCCAAGTTTGAAAATATTTGTGTTATTTGTTGCAATGTATTGTGGGATTGCGTTATCAATGAACTATATGAATTATGCATCATATGAGGAAGAATAAACTGATGCCCACAGTTTGAGACAGAAGGAAATGCACCTATTATGCCTAATAATGGTGCTGCAGAGAGCATTCATCTGCTCTATAAACCCAGCTGCTCTCAGGTCTCTGCATTCCCTCTGTAATTTGTCCTTAAGAAACATATGCTGGAATAAAAGGCTAACTCAGGCAACCTGCAGCCACAGTAATGCAGTCTCATTAGTCCTCTTTAAGCTCTGTTTGGGACACGGCAAAGAGCAAAGACAGGTTATGAGACAGACAGGCTAGTTCACTAGTTCTTCTTAATTGATTAACCGCCATCAACTGGTGACGTCTGTGACAGTTTAAACAATATGAGACACTGACCTAAAGGCAGCTGAATTAGATGCAGTGCAAGACTTTTTAATACCACAAAAGAAGATTACTGGGTGTAAGGGGGTCTCCACCCACGCAGCCAGCTGGGAGACCACTTCAATCCCAAGCCCCACTCAAAATCCTGCTTCTTCTGCGCTTGGTGTTACTTCAACCCCAGCAGAAATAGCGTCTTTTATGTAACCTGAAAGTGTGAAGAAATGATCTTTCGTCTTTAAAACAACACCTCAGCGCATATTAAATACGAAACTAGCTTTCTGAATCTGAGTTTGCCGGTCTGTCTAGGAGACAAGGAGAAATCAATTATCAAGGTCATTTTCAGAACATGCCAACTGTTCGGGCTGGTTTGCAGCCCAGATTGAAAGAAAACGCCATATGAAACTGACTCATGTAAATGTGAATAAACATAAATTGAAATAATTACTGAGGCAGTATAAGAGATTCTGGACTTCCACATTTTGAAAGCTGTCTGTTGTCTGCATTATCCTATAGGGCACTGACAGTATACATGCACATACATAATATACATGTATATATAAACTTCAATTATATATGTTCTGCTGTAATTTTTCTTAAAAAGTGCCAAAAATACCTTCAAATAATTCCTAACTGGTTAAAATAAAGCATGTAGTCTTTAAAATATATTTCATTCAATGACGCTCAAGCATGTTTCATTCATTTCCATTCATTTTTAAGATGGAATTGTGTGTTTATACAGGGCTTGCTGTGGGCCCTGTGGTCTTTTCACCAAGACTTGCTTTATCACTATGTCAAACCAATAAGAGATGCAGTATTTTGGCAGCCACTAAATTCAGACGAATGGCCCACAATGGCACCAAATCCTGTGTGGAAAAAATACCACCTGGAGCTCCAAGCGTGTGGGAGGAGACTTACAAAGACAAACAGGAAGGACACAGAACAAACAGCCAAAATTTTCCCTGCACACCAACGCTACACGTTTTTCACTTGACATTTGCAGTGACCCTGAGGCACAGAAAACGCATTAGATGGTCGGTTAAACCAGGGTTGAGCTGTTCCGGCCGTGAAGTTTCACCTGGGACAGTTGTCTGTGGTTTTTACCAGGTCTGTGTCGTACCTTTAGCTGCACCCTGGGCTTTAAGCTCATTAAGGGCCAAACGCATCACAGACCGGATAAGAGCACTGTCTTCTAGGGCCCAGCGTAAGGGCAGTGCTGTACATGGGCACTTGCTAAATAAACTGTGAGGACATTTAATTGGCTCTGGCCCACACAAATACTGTAGTAGCTTGTGTGCCCTGGTGTAAAACACTACAAGGTTAGTAACAATTTGAGTGAAGTATGCCACATGCCCACATCTGCGCTCTCTCTCTCTCTATCTATCTCTCTCTCTCTCTCTCTCTCTCTCTCTCTGAATTAATGTTCCAGGGTCAATTCAAGCTGAGTTTTATCAGCTTGTGTGACATGATACTAATTAGCACTACTTAACCTTCAGTTTAAAATGGAAGAAATGTGCTTACAGTAAGGCACTTACTGTACGATGGACACAAGCTGGAAAATGCACATTGAAAAGCATTACTTTGTGAAGTTTATATTTTTGTTAAAGCAGAAATAAAATATTATTTCTCAGATGTTGATGTCATATCTCAGAAATATCAGAACTTCAATATATTTTCTCCAACAAAACCTAAACCAAAAAAATTGTTGGCACATAGTGCTATAGGAATTATAATTTGTGAATAGATATATAGAGATCTGTATATAAACTCATGTACTGTACTTTTAAAAAGAACATATTTTAACGTTTACTGCATTGTCTCATTAGCTTCCATTGTAACTGCTTGGCTGTAACCTCAATGTTTGTCTTGTTAAATTTAGTTAAAAATTGTAATCACCATTATGCCAAAAATACTGTCGGGAGATCTTAAAATTCTCTCAACCTCTCGCTCCACCCTTCAATTACAACTTGTCCAACCGTTGGCACGATTTCACCTTTCCTCACTCCTAAATTTCCCATGCGGGCTTTTTTCTCCACCTAATAATTAATCTTCCCTTTCAGTCTTCAAAATGCTTTTCTGACTCTACACAGAAACAACAGGAACAAGTTCCTCCTGATCATTCTCCTACACAACAATTATTTCCCCCAACCTCTGTTCCTGTCGGGCAGATGGAGGGGCCTGGCTTACACAGTGGATGGGGCCGTTTAGGTGCCAGGAAGGCAAGATCAAGCATGTCCTGGAAGAACGTCTGAGGGGGCTGATGATACCATCATCTGTTCTTTCTCTCCTGCACTTGTCTGGACTCTCAGAGATGATTGTAAGTAGTGGTTACAAAAAAACATCCTTTCTTTAAACCAAATTGCATGGTAGAAATTATCAAATGCTAAATGGCTGCTGCCCACAGCTGAACTTTTTGAAATCCTCTTTATTTAGCCTAAAAGGTTAATTATAGAAACAAAGACTTGGTAGAGCGTTCAGGCATTGTTTTGTTGGCCTTTATGGCAGCGTTTGCAAGAAACTTTCAGTACTAAAATTATAAAACAAATACTCTCACATTTGCTGTTCTATACAAACTATAGGTTAAAATGTGTCTTATGAAATCTTTTAATTTTAAGCCTAGATTATTTTAAGCCTAGATATGTTTTAAGCCTAGATTTAACGCCCTGAAGTGCCATATTTGTTTACAAAAAATGTAAATACTATTTACCAGATACAGCAGAAAAGAATATTATACAAATATCAGATTTTAGTCTGTTTAGTATGATTAGATGGTAAATCTCTCCTGTTGTATTCCCCAGAAGGAGAAACATTGGGTGGGTTTGAAACAACATTAGGGTGAGCTATTCCTTTGAGCAGCAATAAGACTCATACCCTAGCTCCAAACCATCCCAGGTCTCCATGGCAACACTGCAAACACCGGCCTTTCTTCACAGAGAAGGGTGAAAAATATAGTCAATTAGTATTTCTTCTTTTCCTACCCTCTCACTTTCAGCTGTTTCCTCTGTTTTATTTTGCCAGCAAGGACAGAAACAACCCAAGGGGCTTCACCACTGTGTTTTCACAAGTCAATTAGCTCATCAGTCACCATGCCTCCCACTGCAAGTGTTTACTGAGGGATTTGGTCACGACACACCTTCTTACCCCCGACAATGACCAGAAGCAACCGGCCAATCACAGCAAGGACACCTGGAGGAATCAGTACCAGACTGATTCACAAAAATGATTGACTAGCGACCACATATAGAAGCGCCGCATCAGGTGCCAATACGCCACCATGTCTCAAACCTGACAGATGACAGGACATGGAAGATTTCATCGCTTCCCACACCCTGAGAAAAATACAGCTCAGACAGAAGTTGCAGACTAATGGTTGTTGTGATGTGTCAGAGGAAAGGCCTCCATCGTGAACTTTTTGTGCCTCTTAAGGGTGAAGATGTTGAGGGCAGTAGAGCATGTCAGGTCAGAGTCATTTTTTTGTATTTTTTTTTTACAGCAACCACTAATGCTTTTACAGAGGCGGTCAATGGTAGTTTTCTTGCTTTTAAGGCACAGAGATCAACATGCATGGCTGGAATGTTATCCTTAAACAACGTGCCCACTCTGGGATCCTGTGAAATCAAAAACAGCCCAGCTAACAGGGAACGTTCTCAGAACATTGGTTAACATTCTATTAAAGTTAAAATAAAAACATTCCTGCAGTATCGTTAGTAGCGTGTGAATGTTTTCAAAATGTTACATATTTAAAAAAAATATATAATGATAATCTTAGCAATAATGTTAATACAACATCTACAAAACTGGATGCTTTGAATGTTTTTTTGAACTTTTTTATCTACTGGAAACGTTAATAAAAATGTTCATACAACCTAAACTTGTTAGTGGTCACCTTCTTAAGTTGAGCTAGATATCAACCTTGTTATTAAATCCAAAATTCTGATCAGCGGTGGATTATTTTACAATAATGTTGAAATTTGTCAAAGTTCTTCTTTACCTTAAGACAAATTAATCAACTGTAACAAATGTCTCAACATCCAATTATTTCATATATCAGACTAAATTTAAAAACATTAAGGTGTGTAACATGGCACCCGTCTAATACACTTTCCTTATTATTTCCACCAATTAAAAGTTTTTCTCCATCTTTGACACGACTACAGCTTTGATCTACGCTTCTCTGACAGCTGTGATACCCACATAACACATTACTTAATAAATTATTTCTTTACAGTTATTTTTGGCAGATTAACGCTGCTCTGACAACTCATCTTTCATCTGCTTTAGAAACAGTTCAAGTGCCACATCCTGCTCTTATTGTGGCATCTTCAGTCATGGCAGAGTACTAGATGAAGCTGTACTGTGTCGCGAGATCCCATGGGGACGTTACAACCTTCGTCCAACAGTCTTGATGTATCTCACAGGCGAAGTCTCTCACAGGGCTATTAAAACAAAAGCACCGAGCGTGAAGCAAGTTTGTCGAGCTTGGTGTGAAAAATCTTGTTTTTTTTCTATTGCCATGCCTTTGTAATTACCAGGGCCATTGATTTCTGAGTTATGTGTGAAATAATTACAACTGCAAATCAGAAATGCCACAGATTTCACTGGTGCAGATCAATGGCAAAAGTCAATGGGAAGAGGCATTTCCTTGCGTTTTTTAGTGAATTTCCACTGTTCCTCTACTTTAGTATCGTGTCGTCTCACCTGCACTTCACATTGAAAGCACGTTAATTAATTCTTAAAGGTACAGTTCTTCTAAATTATGACAGATTAAAATATAACATTTTTGAACGCTAATACTGTACCTGTTCTGTGTTGACCAAATCTAAGAATCACCTCAGAAAAAATGTGTTTACTGTAAAAATGTTTTGGTACCACAGTTTGTAAACAATCTGTGGTTTAAATTAAAGGTTTAATTCAAGCGAAGAATGTAATATAACTGAATGAAACAAAACAGATTGTTTCTGCTTAAATTAAGCCATTGGTTACGACAATATTGCTGTGTCAGGCTGTTTGGGACAGTCAAACAAACACAGCGCTGTTCCGGTGGAAACATCTAGGGAAATCAATGGAAAATGCATGTTACGTCTCTGCATATTAAACTGAGACGGAAGAAAGTAATTCACAGCAGAAAAAGTTACAAACTTTACTTTTAAGGTGACAACCAAGTTAACTTTCACAGTGTTGAATCAGGGTTTTTGGAATCAGTGGTTCTACGAAATTACATTTGATTAAAAAAGTTTCATGTTTTACTTTCATTTATTCATTAAAGACAAAGGTTTCATGATTTAAATCATGATGGATATGTGGATATGACAATAATTTGTATTTAGGATTATGAATTCATAACTGATGTTAAACAATTGTAAATATGCAAGAATTTGGGAGTATTACGAACAGCACTGTGAAGTCTAAGCTTTTTGATCACATACAAGCAAAGGGCAACGTCTGAAAAATCAACTTCAATCAAAACACTGCAGATGCCACAAAGCCAAAGAAACCAATTTTACCCATAATCCAAAGTTCTTATCTGATTATGAATGTGAGCCAAAGAGGATTTGGGATGTGGCACCTAAATGTTAGCCTATGCTGATTAGGTCTCTCTGGAAAGTATTATGTAACTAGACCACTGAAGTTTCGAAGAGGGTGCCTTAGCTAATGCTTAGTCCTTTTATTTGGGGTCTTCACTGCACAATGCTGAGAGTCAGTTTGGTGTCACGAAATGTTCTATGAACATCTATTGATTTTGCGTAACCAAACAACACAAAATGAAAGCACAAGATGAAACTACAGTGTAAGTGAGGGCTCCTTTGACTAAAATGCAGCTCCTTTGACTAAACTTTTAAAAGATGCCCCTTCAAACGCTTCTGGGGAAATTACCAAAAAAGTAATAAATAGGAGTTTTGCTTTTAGCTGTTGTGCAAAGAAAATCAATTAGCAATCACTTCTCGACCAATCAGAAACCTCCAGTCAACTTCAATAAATCATAATCCGCTTTGTCTGATACCCACAATTCTAAAACGACAAGGCAAACATTAAACTTAATTCACTTAATTAATATTCATGAGCTAAGATAATAAGATTTTTAATGTGCGCCCTCACAATGTTTATACTTATCTCTGTGCTCCTGACTTTAAAGAAAGTATTCTGTCTAGTAATGACTTTGCCAAAAGTGATGACTCTGATGAAATATAATGACTACAGTTAAACTCCTACAATCAAAACTTCTACAAAAGTAGTAAGTAAGAAGATCCATATGTACTAATGGAGTTTTGTGTTTAAATTCATGTGGATGAAACGTGGGCAACTACCTTTCATCCACATGAATGTGTTCACCAGTTGT